>JBBIGA010108404.1:0-29161 GCA_037576975.1 Alestes dentex | reverse complement strand
CGGTGAGAAGGGACGAGAGAAGTGCGATGCGGCTTCTATCCGTCGGATAGCGCTGTGGCTGCAGCTCAAAGAGAAGAGAGAGGTTGGTTAGGAACACATCGCACTTCATCCCAGTCCCATCCCACTTATCTGGTAGTGCCATCTTGGGATATGAAACAGGAGTTGGAGTTGGAGGAGGAGGAGGAGGGTGGTCCGCTAGCTGGGAAGTATGTTCAGCAGGACGATCTCTGAGGAGCTGCCGCAGGGTGGCGACCTCAGCACGGAGAGTCGTCACTTCCTGCTTCAGCGCGAGCATCTCGACCGCCTGCTGATTAACAACTTCCCAGACGCGAGCGAGATCCGCTGGGCTCACAGAAGACACAGACATTCTGTCACAGTGCTGACCAGGAATGAACGGATTTCTGGATGCCCAAATGTGGCGTGACGGAAGAGCCCAATCGCGAGATGCATGAGGAGGCTGGTTTATCACGCTGTTGTTCTGAGAACGCTCCGCACGAGGAGTAAAGATTCCCACCAAAGGAACCTGCATTCTCACACACACACAGAGAAGGTAAGAGTAAGAGGGAGACTCAAAGTGAGTCAGTGTACTCACGGTACCGGAGAGAAGGACATGTCGTTGGGGCGAGAGACTCCAATGTCTGTGTGCAGGGAAACTCAGACTTCCTGTTTATATAGTCTAGGCGTGAGTCATTTCCGAGACCGATTGACGTCACGTGCTCTTGTGTGCGTGACAGATGGGATAGAATAAAATAGAATAGAATAAAATATTAAATGACAATTAGAATAATAGAAAAGAATACAACAAAACTAATTAGACCAGAATAAAATATTATAGAATAAAGTACAGTAAAATATACTGAACAGAACAAATATAAAATACAATAGATTAGAGCAGGTTATAATAGAATGGAATAGATTTTTTGTCACTGTAGCTCTTCTGTGGGACTGAGCTAGTCCTCTGTCTTTCTTTGTACCACTTTTATTAGGTACTAACCACTGCATACCAGGAACACCCCACAAATCAGGTGGTTTGGAGATGCTCTGACTTAGGCATCTAGCCATGCTAGCCCATTATTCCTGCACATCAACTTTAAGAACTGACTGTTCACTTGCTGCCGGATATATCCCACACTTTGACAGGTTCCACTGTAACAATAATATTGACTAAATTATTTACTTCACCAGTGGTTTGTGTACACATACAAAATGTCATAATCAGTGAAAGTTTGATATTCAGTGATATCTGCAATAACAGCAATAATGCCAGTATGAACAATATCAAGCTAATAACTAACAGTAAAACTATGAGAATAAACGTAATATTACAGACTCCTCAGCGGGCCACATATAATGATGAAGCCTCATATTTTGTGTTTCTTTATAGGGAAGTAAAGGTTCATGCTAAGACACTGGTATACATTGATCATAATTCAGATTACCAGAACATGTAAAAATAGTTACAATGCTAAATGTGAATGCTCTGAAGTACTTTTTGGAAATATTCAAGACATGTTCAAATCTATCAAAACTTCCTACTTGTAACTGAATAAACTGGTTAAATACAGTACACACTAAAAGCTTTTGTTCTTACTGTGTATCACCAGGCATGATCTCTGGAGCATAAATGATGGTGCAATTACTACATTGTGAGCAATTGTTTCACTTTTGTATTTAATTTTCATCTCACATGTGCCTGGTGAGAGTAACAGATCAGATGGTTCTTGTCCAAAATGCTTGCATGCCCCTCCCCCACCACAGCTCAGTGTTTGACTGTTGTTTGAAAGTCTCATGTGGTACTTTACAAATTCATGAGAACTGTTAGTAAATGTGTCAGAAGTAACAGATTAAAAGTGGGTGAAAACACAAGATACTGAAATTGCAAATATGTTATGCAATATAGTTTATTCATCCTTGGCCAAACATCACAACAAAGTGGGATGGCCTGGGATTCAGCATGTGTAGGGGTGTGTTCAGCAAGGCCTATCCCAAAACTAGTTATTCTGGGACCTAGATAAAGTTACAATGAAACCAGATATGATTTGACTACATTGCACTGTATATTTTCTCAGATCACTGTGGGATTGTATTAAGATATAGTCTTGACAATACATTGCAGACACGTTAGCGGACACATGCGGGCGGGCGGAGGGGGCTTGAGCACATGCCCCTTTCAACTTGGGTACCCTAAGTTCCCTTTTCTTGAGGCATTTTTTGTGTGTGTGCATGTCTGGTGTCCCGCCTGTGCCCCTTAACAATAACATTTAACTATTAATCACAATTTTGCTAAATAAAAGGATCTGGCTTGCATCAGTCACATGATGGCCGTTAACTAACGATTACCCTTGACGGCAGAGCATTTTTGCCGGCTGGGCGGTGCGGAGCTGTAGGGGAAACAAATTGGGGTGCGGAGCTTTAGGGGAAAGTAATTGGGAGACGCAGACTGATGCAACAAAACCAGTAAGTAGTCTATAGCACACAGGAGTATAGTAACCCCCCGATTTTCGTGTGGGTTACGTTCCAAGAGCACCAGCGTATTGTGAAAAACCGCGTTGTGTTGTGGTAAAAAATGCCTAAAAATGCCTATTTTCATAGAGTAAACCCTAAATATGCCCCCCAAATATGCTTCCAAAAGACTTTTTAATTTCATTTAAAACTCATTAGCCTTAAAGAAAATGTAAAGATAAACCCGTATTCGTACTGTACAGTTTACACTGAACTTCAGCAGTGCTAGAATGTAAATACCGATATTATGGCTGTACAGACTGTACTGTAATTAATGCACGTGCGTTTTCTTTGGTATGCGCTGTCGTTTTCATTGGCATAAGCAGTTAAATACAGTAGTAAATTCATTTAATTTACAGTAATAAAAATACAGGGCTTTAAGAAGATAACGAAAGAACAATCGAGACGCTCGGGAAAGTCTGAACAGCAGCTAATCAGCACCAAGGAAAAATTAATAACGTGCTCGGATTGGCTACTTTAAAACCTCACGCCTCTGAGTACAGCGAGGGATGCGTCACAGGGCAGCAGCCAATCACCAGCAAGGAGAAATACATAACGTGCTCGGATTGGCTACTTTAAAACCTCCCGCCTCTGAGTATAGTGAGGGATGCGTCAAAGGATGATATAGTATATAGTATGATACAGTATGATACGATTCCATATTAGATTCTTGATGAATGTGGGTTGGTGTTATTCAGCCTGGTTCTATGTGCCCCTTTTTAACTTTGAGCCCCCGCTCCTTCAAACATCTCTGCACGGCCCTGCACGTTAGCAGAATATAGACCCTCTTAGATCGTCAAGAACTAATCGGCTGGTAGAACCAAACAGAGGGAAATTTAACATTACTATTCTTCCCATTGATGAAATAACCTTCCAGAAAATGTTTAGACATTTTCTGTCTGTTCACACTTAAGTTAAAAAGACTTTCTTGTTTGCTAATGCTTTTGATTAGTTATGGTGTTGTATTTTTTTTTTTTACTAAACTTGGTTTTAATGTTTTACTGAATTGCTTTTATAACAATTTTTTTTCATGTCTCTTAATTCTATTTTATTCATTTCAGTTTTTCTTAATGGTCTTTTATCAAGCATATTGTCTTACGAAATGACTCTCAGTCTTTTTTTAAAGTCAGTGCATAATGGAGGATTAATTTACACAACAGTAGAACAGTAAAAACAAAGCTGGGGTTTCTTATGTATTTGAAAATAACTGCTTCTTTGTACAAAAAGATGTGTGTAGTTATCAGTTATATTACACTACATGGACAACAGGTACTGATGTACTAATGGTAACACTAACAGGGGCTTTAATGACATTACATTCAAATACATAGACATTAATTTGGAGTAGGTCCCCCCTTTGTAGCTGTAACAGCTTCTTGGGAGGCTTTCCTCAAGAGTGTTTCTGTGGGAAATTGTACCCATTCATTCTGTGGGGCATTTATGAGGTCAGGCACTGATATTGGATGAGGTGGCCTGGCTCGCAATCTCTGTTTCATCCCAAAGGTGATGTATGGAGTTAGGGTCAGGGCTCTGTGCGGGCGAGTCAAGTTCTTCCACACTAAACTCATCCAACCATGTCTTTATGAACCTTGCTTTGTGCACTGGGGCACAGTCATGCTGGAACAGAAAAGGGCCCCAAACTTGACGGATGACGTTGTCCAAAATGTCTTGGTACGCTGAAGCATTAAGACTGCCCTTCACTGGAAGTAAGGGGTCACTGAAGTCAATAATTAAGAGGTGTGTCCCAATACCTCTCCATGTAGTGCAGATTTGAACGTTTCGAAATTGAAGCAGCTGACCTTCACGACGGGTACTGGTTTACTTCACCCACCAAAAGCTGCCAATCTGAGCGTAGCAGGGGCGTGGTTTGTCGGAATGCGGGTGGAGGATAAACAGGACGGCGTTGTTATGACAGTGTGGAGACAGTGAGGGTCTTCAGCTCCTCCAGAGAACAGCAGACCTCCACACTTCCACACAGTGAAATCCGGAGCTGCACGATCATCCGCAATGGAAACAAACACGAGGACAGTCTCGTATGTTTTTTCTTTCTTCTCCTCAGTGATTCTTCACAGTGATTGTTTTTTAAAAAAAGAACTTTGATACGCCTTGTATCAACTTAATATTTACCGCTCACTGTGCAGACGCGTTCAGTGAGAGCTGCATACAGCACAGGGAAAATACTTAAAAATGAGTGTTACCTCCTTTTTAAATCGGTATTTAATCAGCTGTCAAAGCGACGTAAAGGAAAGGTATATCTTATGTTATCAGTATGTTTTAACTTGTAACTCAGAACAGCTACAATTACTTTATCTTTTTTTTCTACATTTAAGGACATGAGGCCGAAATTATGAATTTCTCAAGCATCCTCGCCACATTTGTACCCCCGACTGGTCTCGCAAACTGGTCTCTCTGGATCACCAGCAACCACAACAGTAGCGCTCCCCATCCTCCTCTTTCTCGCCCCCCTCCTCTTCCTCCTCCTGCTGCTCCTCTTCCTCCTCCCGTGGACGTCCTGTTCTGGGGTCGCGAGCCTGGCACGGTTCTACTTGCGCTCATGTACGTGGCTTCCTTCCTAACG
Organism: Alestes dentex; assembly: GCA_037576975.1. NCBI lineage: Eukaryota > Metazoa > Chordata > Actinopteri > Characiformes > Alestidae > Alestes > Alestes dentex. Next base: position 24,081 of record JBBIGA010108404.1, on the reverse strand, counting down.
GGTCTGGCTGGTAACGTGACGGCTCTTTTGGCACTCGGCAGCAGCAAGAGGAGGAAGAGCAGAATGAAGATTGTGAAGATGAGGAGCGCGTCTTCGGCCACCCGGCGCCTGTTGGCCAACCTTGCCGCGTGCGACACGCTGGTGGTGTGCGTGTGCATGCCGGCCAACTTGGGCCACCACGTGTACCGCGCGTGGCCTTTCGGTGAACCGCTGTGTCGCGCGGTGCCCTTCGTGCAGGCCGTGTCTGTGGCGGCAAGCGTGCTGAGTCTGGCCGCGCTGGGCCTCAGTCGTTACTGTGGAGTGCACAGCCCGCTGCGCGCGCGGCACGCCTTCACGGGAGCACGCGTGGGAGCCGTGATCGCGGCCATTTGGGCCGTGTCGTCCGGACTGTGTCTGCCTTTGCTTTTCACCAACGAGACACGCACGCTCCAGCTGCCGGACGGCGCGATCTCCGTCACTCTGTGCGTGGAGAGCTGGTCTGAGGCCAGGCTTCGCCAGGGCTACAACTTCTTGCTCTTCTGCGCGCTCTACGCCTTCCCCGTGCTCTTCAACCTCGTCATCTGCTCGCTGACCGTGCGCAAGCTGTGGGGCGCCGGGGACGAGCCCGGCCATTTCGGCTTCCCGTGCTCCGGCATGCGCCTGCAGATGCGCAAGAGGATCGCCAAGATGGTCCTGGCGCTCGTGCTTCTCTTCACCTTCTCGTGGCTCCCGCTCTACGTGGTGGACATCTGGCTCGACTTCCACATGCCGGAGGATCGGGGCGCCGTTCCGGAACGCGTGGAGCACGAGTGGGTCCTGCAGGGCCGGCCGTTCGCGCAGTGGCTTGGACTAACCAACTCCGCGCTCAACCCGCTCTGCTACTGCTTCGTGGGCGAACTGAGGCGCTCCGCCCGTAGACTGGCGAGCAGCTATCGGGAGAAAGTGTCCAACCTGTTCCGGAAAGCCAGGAGCTCGCCGGGCGAAATGGGGTGCGAAATTGACTGCGTGTGAGAGGGTGAGATGAACGACCTGATGAGTTAAGATAGAATAACCCAGTGCAGACCACCTACAGCGCTGAATGAACATTTACTGTGCTGAATGAACATTTTCAGTGCTGAATGAACATCTACAGTGCGGAATGAACATTTACAGTGCTGATTGAAAGTGTACAGTGTTAAATGAGCATCTGCAGTGCTGAATGAACATCTGCAGTGCTGAATGAACGTTTACAGTGCTGATTGAAAATGTACAGTGTTAAATGAACATCTGCAGTGTTGAATGAACATCTGCAGTGCTGAATGAACATCTGCTGTGCTGAATAAACGTCTGCAGTGCTGAATGAACATCTGGAGTCCTGAATAAACATCTGCAGTGCTGAATAAACATCTGCAGTGCTGAATGAACATCTGTGTTGTGTCCCAGTCCTATGCCATATGAAGGAATGACTGGAAAGGAGCAACATCAGGAGAAAATAACTGACACTGAAAAATAATGCACTTGATTTACTTGAATAAAATAAAATAAATTACTTAAATAAAAGTATGTAAAGGACAAAATGTTTTGATGAAATATGTTTTATGTGGAAAAAGTACATTTTTAGTGTACAGCAGTGTAAACAAATAGCTGAACAAGGCATGTCTGTGATTAGATTTATCATATGTCAAGAGATCTAACACTTCATAATATGTCATTAAAACACAAAAAATAAACAATATTATTAACACACTCCACAGACAAATATTACTTTTCTGAATTTGATCCCTCCAAATGTTTTTTCAATGTCTCCTCTTAAACTGAAATAAAAAAAAATCAAAACTAAACAAAAATAAATGTTTTTAGATACATGTGTAACCGTGTTTTGTATTAACTGTAATGAAGACTTAACTCCACCCATTTGACTCAGTTGTGGTGTTACTGACAAGTTGTTTTGTGTAGAACGAATCCTAACGATTCCATTGAAACAGCATGTTCTTTGAGATCTCATTGGGTGATGCTGTTCTGAGGAACGTTTTTTAAACTTTTCTCAAAATCAGTGTTTCCTTAAGAACCAAAAATCTGGTTCTGGAACAACTTTTTACATGTCCATTCCTACCGTATTCTGACTGATTTTACAGATGGATTTGCTAATATATTGTTCATCACTGATTTTGTACTGTAATGGCCTGCAAATAATTTATGATAACAGTGTAGTGTTTTTATAACAGTAAGATTTCAGTCACCTGTTCTGTAAAAACCCTTTCTCTGGAGTTTGATTAAGATTAATGGCTTTTAAAAATATACAAATGTATGTCCATTTCAGTAGATAATGTTTCGTTTGCATGTCTAAATGAAATGTTTACAAAACTACCTCTACAGAAAATATTGGATGTTGTAAAAAATGACCCTGTTCAACTGTAGTGTCTCTCTTTAACAGGAACAGTAGCACCATGTTTTCTTTGAATCATTTTTATGGCCTACATAGTTTTTTTTCTTTCCATTATGTCACTGAAATTCTTAGTCAGATTTGAATGTTGCTGAAATATTTTAGCAAAATAAGAAATAAGGTGGACTATTAATAACATTTATGAATTTTTTTACCCGTCCAACTTTGATATGGATTACTGTATTTGGACAGGCCAACCAGGTTTTTTACTTTTGGATTTAATTACAACTATATATGTACAAATATCTGTCAGCTTTTTATGCAACTCTGAATGAAGAGATATGTCTACTCCCTGAACATTAGTAACAAACAGAAATAAGAGGTAGTGAAATTGGGATAGCTTGTTTGCCAAGTTTTGACTGACAATGCTGGGAACCGTACTGCTGCACCATGAATACAGTTTAAACATTCCAACTTTAAACCAAAGCCTTGTCTCAGAACTATGGTTAAACAATGTCCCAGGCACGAGGCAGTATGTTCATAAACATGAAATAACTTTCTGTGAGGGAATTTTTAGAAACATTAAAAGTCAGAAATCTGGTTCCCATCACCTCTGATACAAAGCTTCTCTAGAACTGAGCCTTTTGCATCAAATCACTCTTAAATTACTTTTTCAATGATTCCATTAAAACAGAGCACGTTCTTTGAGATCTCATTGGGTGATGCTGTTCTGAGGAAAGTTCTTTAAGCTTCTCAAAATCAGTGTTCCTCCTCGTTCAGAACCAAAAATCTGGTTCTGGAACAACTTTTTACATGTCCATTCCTACCTTATTTTTACTGATTTTACAGATGGATTTCCTAATATATTGCTCAGCACTGTATTGGTGTTTTTGTGTACTGAAATGGCCTATAAATAATTTATGATAACAGAATAGTGTTTTTATAACAGTAATGTTTTAGTCACTTGTTCTATAAAACCCTTTCTCTGGAGCTTGACTAGACTTATGGCTTTTACAAATATGCAAATGTATGTCACTCTAAATGACTTTTGGAATATTTAAAATACAGTTTGTAATTAAGATTTACAGGTCTAAATTCTCCTATAAATAGTAAAACATTGGCTACTGGGGCTTATCTGTTAGTGTTCGCTGTGACTTTAAATGACTTTTCAGTTTATGAAACTGTTGTGTGGACATTCAGGTAAAGAATAATTAAAGCCTTTAAAATGCCCTACAAAGTGAAGGCACCTACGTTTTGGACTGGCTCAGGTACTCAGAGTGCATCTCAGCTGAAAATATTTTGTTACCAAAAACTCCAGTGCTTTACCAAAAACTCAAGCATGTGAGTCTCAGTTCAGGGAGACCCATGCTTTTAAGATACAATGGCTATATTCAGGGGTGGACTTTCCGGTGCATGGCCGTTGGCCTGTCTTTCTTGGCCGGGATGCAGACCGCTGCACATACAAATGTGCTCATAAGTTTACATACCCTGGCAGAATTTATGATTTCTTAACCATTTTTTCAGAGAATTTGAATGATAACACAAAAACTTTTCTTTTGCTCATGGTTAGTGGTTGGCTGAAGCCATTTATTGTCTAATCATTTTCAAATCATAATCACAACACAAACTACACAAATAACCCTGATCAAAAGTTTACATACCCTGGTGATTTGGCCTGATAACATGTACACAACCTGACACAAACGGGTTTGAATGGCTATTAAAAGGTAACCATCTTCACCTGTGATTTATTGGCTTGTAATTAGTGGGTGTGTATAAAAGGTCAATGAGTTTCTGGACTCCTGTGACAGACCCTTGCATCTTTCATCCAGTGCTGCACTGATGTTTTTTGGATTCTAAGTCATGGGGAAAGCAAAAGAATTCTTAAAGGATCTGTGGGAAAACTCTATAAAACAGGAAAGGGATATAAGAAAATATCAAAGGAATTGAGAATGCCAATCAGCTGTGTTCAAACTCTAATTAAGAAGTGGAAAATTAGGGGTTCTGTTGAATTCAAACCACGGTCAGGTAGACCAAGTAAAATTTCAGCCACAACTGCCAGGAAAATTGTTTGAGATGCAAAGAAAAACCCACAAATAACTTCAGATGAAATACAGGAATCTCTGAAAACATGTGGTGTGGCTGTTTCAAGATGTACAATAAGGAGGCACTTGAAGAAAGATGTGAGTATCCTGCTTACAATATGCCAAACAGCACAGAGACAAGCCTCAAACCTTCTGGCACAAAGTCATCTGGAGTGATGAGACTAAAATTGAATTTTTTGGACACAACCATACAGCTACATTTGGAGAGGGGTCAACAAGGCCTATGATGAAAGGTACACCATTCCTACTGTGAAACACGGTGGTGGATCGCTGATATTTTGGGGATGTGTGAGCTACAAAGGCACAGGAAATTTGGTCAGAATTGATGGCAAGATGAATGCAGTAAGTTATCAAAAAATACTGGAGGAAAATTTGCACTCATCAGCCCAGAAGCTGCGCATGGGATGTACTTGGACATTCCAACATGACAATAATTCAAAACACAAGGCCAAGTTGACCTGTCATTGGCTACAGCAAATGAAGGTTCTGGAGTGGCCATCTCAGTCTCCTGACCTCAGTATCATTGAGCCACACTGGGGAGACCTCAAACGTGCAGTTCATGCAAGACAGCCCAAAAATTTAGAGGAACTGGAGGGTTTTTGCCAGGAAGAATGGGCAGCTTTACCATCTGAAAAGATAAAGAGCCTCATCCACGACTAGCACAATAGACTTCAAGTTGTCATTGATGTTAAAGGGGCAATACACGGCATTACCAACTGGGGTATGTAAACTTTTGATCAGGGTCGTTTGGGTAGTTTGTGTTGTGATTATGATTTAAAAAGAGTAAACGCTGTTCTTTGACAATAAATGGATTTAGCCAAACACTAACCTTGAGTGAAAGAAAAGTTTTTGTGTTATCATTCATATTCTCTGAAAAATGGTTAAGAAATCATAAATTCTGCCAGGGTATGTAAACTTATGAGCACACCTGTATATGACAGCTAGCACAACTAATCTGATTTAGTTACATGCGTTTAGTCATCTCCTTCAAATCTAACCCACAAATGAGCAGTTGGTTCATTTAGATAAAAAAAAAGTAGCTAAAATGTTGCTGAACCAAAAACCAACTAAAAGCTTCCTGAACTGGTGTGGAGAAATGCTTCAGGTGACCATAGGGATGTTCTGAAACCTTACCTTCAATCTTGAAGGCCTACTTTTAATCTTAACATCAGCCTTTCAGGATCTTTGAATGAGGCCCATTAACATGGACAGTCATTTTGACCTGTTTCCATGTACTGTTAAACTGATCCAAAACACTTACAAAAGAAGCCAATGGACAGATACTCTGGTTTCTGTTTTAAGTGTATGTGAGTCAACAGGTTTTCTGTAGCTTCACTAGGTTTTGGAAAATGCCCTGAAATGACTGTTCATATTTACCTGAGCTACAGATCTTGGCTGGTGAACAGATGCTGGGCACTTATGTGAATCAAGAGACTTCACATCAGACTACAAACACCACATTCTCATGTTATGTTCATATTTATCTGATCATGATACATTTTTGCAGTACCACAGGATGTGGTGTGGGAGGGGTGGGGGGCAAAACTGTAAAGCTGCACTTTGTCTCGCACTCTTCTCACTCTCCCATCATGATGCTTTTATGTCTTCTATTTATTTTCATCGCAATAAACCATTCAGGTAAGTGAAATTTGGTCATTGTGTGGGACTTTTTTTATTGTAAAATGTTCATTTAGTTTAATCATTTTTCAGGGCACTGCTCTTAATAGATATCAGCCATAAAAGTCAGTATGTCCCACACTATTTCCAACTCCTAGCTTGGGTTGCTTCTGGTTAGTAACATGCATTTTTTTGAAAAAGGTTTCCAGATGCCGTTGAGAATGTCATTAGGAAAACAAATTTTTTTGTTGTCGTTGTGTTTTTTCAAATAATGCAATAAAATTGTGTGACTCTAATTTACATTAAAAGTTAGGAACAATGTTATCCTTGTGCTGTAAAATTACTATTTAGGAAATACACTGTAAAAAATGTAACCTTAAGATTTTGAGTACACTGAGCTTCTTATAGTAAGTGAACAAAATAAAAAAAAAATTGGGGTTCAATATGGGGTTCAATTAAAATCGACAAAGATTACTTATCTTTTTTGAATAAAATTGTTTTTACAGTTCATAAGGTTTTGTTTTGATGGTGATGACATAAATGTGCACACACTGAGCAGTTCAATTTAGTGTTTTTTTGTGAGGAAATGAAAAAACCTTTGGTAAACTCCATAACCACATACAGTATTAGAATTCACAATGAAAGCATGGTCTCAGCCTCATGTGTGGCTGCTCTAGAGAATCCCATTCGATTGGCAATGCTTTTCTATACATAAAATGTGGGCACAGTAGAAGACCTGGCCCCTTAAAGTGGCTGAACTCAATAAACTAACAAATCATCAGGGTTGTTTGGATACATCTGGCTACATATTGTAGTCAATTTGTTGTGTCTTTTCTCTACAGATACTCAGAATATCATCACAGTTGGAACAGTTCCTGTACAAGAAGGAAAGTCCATTATAATCCCTTGTTCATATGATCAAATATTAACCCATTATTTAAAGTACGTGTGTTCTGGCCTACTTTGGCATTTATGTCAATATGTCGAGTATTCTGACCAGAGAAAAAATCACAAAACAACGTCCATCTCAGATGACAAAACCCAGAGAACATTCACTGTAACTATGAAGAACACACTGATTTCTGATTCTGGTAATTACTGGTGTGGTATCGAAATTCCCCAGAATGATGATTATAAAGCACGCTTTCAACTACAAGTCACAAAAGGTGAGTTTATGATGTCGAAATAATGTCTCCACCAATTTTAGTAAGGGATTTTAGATACTTTACTAATCCCCAAGAGAAAATTAGGTCTGCACATTTAACCCAATCAAAGAAGTGAACACACACACATACACATACACATACACATACACACACACACACACACACACACCAGTGGTGTGGTATTGAAATCCCCCAGAATGACAATTATAAAACATACTTTCAACTACATATCACAGGTGAGTTTATGATGCTGAAATAGTTGGTCCAGCAATTTTAGTCTTGTCTATTGGGCTCTGTTTACTCTGAGCTCTTACAGTGACTGTAAGAGCTATCTGGCAGTAATAAGACTTTTGGATACTTTATTTATCTCCAAGAGAAAGTTAGGTCTCCACATTTTACCCGTCCAAAGTAATTAACACACACACACACACACACACACACATGAACTAGTGGGCAGCCACAAGGATGCAACAGATAAACAAGAAGTAACAGAGTAACAGATATGTCTTTCCTTTGTCTGACTGAATCTACTTCTGATATCTTCAGCACGTCCTGAACTTTATGTGGAGGATCAGATGGTGACAGGCTTTGAGGACAGATGTGTATCGATTTACTGCCATCATCACAATAAGGAACCAAGAAAGTGGTGTAAACTTGGTGGCTCGTGTGTGATGAAAACCACAGAAAACGCCAAATTTAAGCTCATTGACTCAGCTGAAATTTTCATAGTTACCATAAATGACCTGAGTATGGAGGACGCTGGATGGTACTATTGTTCAGCGGGGGAACTGCAGATGCCTGTTCATGTCTCTGTGAAAAGAATCCCATGCCTTCATGATTCACCCCTTCATAATTCATCCCTTCATAATTCATCCCTTCACACAACACACATGCCGGATGGGTAACGTACTGCTCTCTTCAGTCCACTACACACTTTAGTGTTAATGTGACGGCCAGAAATACATTTAATCGAGTTTTGCCCTTTCCCCAAATGCAATTAACCGACCAACATGTTTAGTGTCTGAAACTGTAGCAATGATGCTAATATAGATACCAAGTAATGGAGGTTTACCTCACAGAAATGGATAAAACTGCATGGCTAAAAACAATCAAAGTGACCATCATAAAGCTGGGATTTGTATGTCCAGTTTTGTATGTGAAACAGCATCAGAAAGCACATAAGTCTAGTTAATAATGGTGGTACTGCAGTAAATTCTAAGAACAAGGCTGCATGTATGCAGGTGGTCACATGAAAATAATGTTCATTATAATAACAATGCATAGTGTTTTCTTAATGGGGCAGCTGGTAGCCTAGTGATTAGGGCATTCACCCTCCGATCAGGAAGTCGTGGGTTCGACCCTTGAGTAAGTTACCGTGCCCACACACTGCTCCCCGGGCGCTGTGTTCCTGGCTGCCCGCTGTTTCACTTGGTGAATGGGTTAAAAGTAGAGGAAGAATTTTGTGCTGTGTGCTGTGGTGTGTTCATGTATGACAGAATGGTCAATTTCACTTAAAAAAAACCAAAAAACAGATAATCTGTTCGGTAAGGTATGCCTTCACAGTGTGGTAAACATGTAGAAAACAAAATGGACATTTTAATTGTTTTGTCACACATAGTCTAGATTTCAGATTTTTCACAATGTATTTAAAATTTGAGCTTTTTTGATCATTCCATTTTTCCAACTTACTGACTCTGTACAATGGAATCATTAGGAACCAGGGGTCTCTATGTGTACAACACAAATTTATTCACTATTCTAAAATGACCACACATTTCTGAGTCTTTTAGTCTTTTTAGGTAATGTTTTAAATTCTAAAATAGTGGTAAATCTTATTATTATTTGGATATTCATTTCATTTACAACAACCCCATGTGAGTTGTGAAAGAATATATTTTAGGGTGAAAATAATCTAAAGACTATCATAAAAGAATTTCTCAGGCCTCAGCAATGCCTCTGTAGTAAAATCATGTAATAACTTTTGGAGTTACTATATAGAGTTATAATAGCTTTTAGAGACACTCACTTCTTTGAATGTCTGGTTCCTATCATCACCATTGTTAGCAATTTGGTAAGTTTCTCTGAAATGGAGCCCATCACAAAAAACCTCTCTGAACTGATTTCCAACTACATTATATGATTATAAACTACATTATAGAAAGCAAGTCTCAATAGAATTTTGTGTGTTCACTGTGTTCTGTCACAGACCCCCTCAGAATAAAACAACTATGTCTCTGGTAATCCTGGTAGTACTGATGATACAGGTTGTACTGGCCTGTGCTGCAATATTTCTGTGCAGACTACAAAGTAAGTAATTTGCTAAATCTAACCAATGGATTATGGAAAAATGATGAATAGTTATTATGATGCCATGATAGACCTGTATTAGATACTTTCAGACTCATATCTTACTCCTTTTTTTCAGAATGCAAAAGTAAAACTGCTCCAAAGCAACACAGGCCTGAACATTCTTATGTAAGTATGCATGGACCATCAACAGCGAGTGTAGTTTTAATTTCTCTCTTGAAATGTTGTTTTGTGCACGTTCAGTGTAGCCTTTATATAACTTTGCATCACTTCAGTTGAACTCATACAATCTGCCCATCCACCTCCATCACCACCAACCACGGTTCAACTCAGTCATACGAAACAATTGCTATCTTCTATCTCTGAGAGTCCACAGGGCAAATACACAGTTAAACCAAAGCGATGTGTCACTTTTGCACATTTGTCTCATATTAATTTACCATTTTCCCCCTAGAAGTCTTCTTATGTACTGTCCACTTGCTGCCGTAGCGATGCAAATTTGTGGGACTAAAAAATTGTTATTTTATCTTATGTTATCTTATCTTAAATGGTTGAACAGTATCCCCTGGGATGAATAAACTTTTCTGATTCTGATATTCGGCCTATTAAAGCTTATGTTGTTCTTCCTACAAGGTTTGTTCATCTATGGTGCTTCAGTAAGAATATCACTGTATTTGTTTATATGAGACAAATTTCTACAGATTTCTACAACTGGACAGTGGATGGAACAACATACTGTAAGACTAAAGGAGCAAACACTAGACACGTTAATCAAGCTGCAACAAAAACCTACACCACAATTATAGAAGCTGCCTATATGTCACTGCAGGAGGTCTTTGAGGAGATAATGATCAAACAGACAGAGGAAACTGCTGCAGACCCCACTGTCCTTCTGCATCAGGAAACTCAGCTCTTTGCCCTGGGTGCAGATGCTTTAGAACACCACTGGGCTAACTAATGAATAATCGGGTCATTATTTCTGTCTGTGCACTGTTTAAATATGTAAGACATGCATGTAATGCATTGTGTATTGATTGCATGGGTTTGAATGTGTTTATCAGTTGTTGTTTTGTCACTGGTGTGTTTCACAGCACATTTTGCTTTCACTTTTTGTCTCTACTGGGGTTAATTTAATAAGAACACACAAACACAATCTATACCATGGTGAAAATGTAAACATAGTGTAGAGGACAGCTAAAAATCAGGAAAACATGATACTTTTTTTCTGACAGCGATGATAATCTGTCTAACCTAAAACCTGCACTTTTCTGCCTGTCCAGATGGAGGCAGTGTCCTGTATGGAAAGGAGCCTGTCCTGACCCTGACAGCACCTACTGACTGATCTTCAAAACCAACCTTTGTAACAACAGAGACAACACAGTTTTGTTAATTAGCAACACACCAAATCTCCAAGAAGAATCTTCAAAATATCTACAAACCATTTAGAAGCTCAGAAGAGAGCAGTGGGATTTGTTTTAAATCAAACCACAAAAAACAGCAGTTTGCTAAATGCTACTGAAACTTCGACTTGACCAGATTTTACGGTCAGATTAACAAGATTAAAGCTTTTTGGCAACAAAAAACACTCTGAGTGGAATTGTTTTCTTTTAAAAAGTTTGGATATACACTATCACTGTTAATTGAGACTAAGAATCTCTAATGTTTTGGCTGTTTTACTCCAGTTTAAGGGAACCAACATGGCACCATGGATTCCTGGAGATTTTTTATTGAAAAATTTTACCAAATGTAAAACTGGGTCTTCCAAGAAGAGAATAAACTAAATCTACACAAAGCTCCCTGACATAAACCCCTTTAAAACACATGGAGTGAGCTGGACAGGAGAGTCCAGAAAAGAGGACTGAGGGTCCGGAGGTTCTGGAGAGAGTGGTAGAACAAAAATGTGCACATCCACAGGAAACAGTGACATTAGTATCAGGGAATTGTGAATTTTTGTCAAACTCTGAACAGTTTCCTCCTTTACAATGTTTGAAAGAATAACATAATAGTATGAATAGAGAGGAATATCTTCTAATATCTCCACATGGAGGTGTGGGATAACAAGACCCTATTTTAAATTAAAAACTGCACTACAAAATATACAGCTGTGTTCAGAATAGTAGCAGTGTGTTAAAAAAAGTGAATAAAGCTCAAAATCCTTATAATAGCTTTTATTTCCATACACACAAATGCATTGGGAACACTACACATTATATTCCAAGCCAAAACATGAAGAAAAATTTATCAAATTTGTGTTATTCCTTTACAGAAAATGAAGAAAAGTGAACTGTAGACTGTTTTTCTTTACAAACTCAAAAATTCACTGTATAAACTGAAAAATGTTTTAAGATTTTGCTTTCTTCTGAATCATTGAACTAATATTTAGTTGTTTAACCACTGTTTCTGAGATCTGCTGTACATCTGTAATGTGTGGAGTCGATCAACTTCTGGCACCTGTGAACAGGTATTCCAGTCCAGGGTGATTGGACTACTTTCCACAGTTCTTCTGCATTTCTTAGTTTTGCCTCAGAAACTGCATTTTTGATGTCACCCCACAAGTTTTCTATTGGATTAATGTCTGAGGATTGGGCTGGCCACTCCATAACATCAATCATGTTGGTCTGGAACCAAGATGTTGCTGGTTTACTGGTGTTTTTGTGGTCGTGTTTTTCTCTTCAAGAATTTTGAGGTATTCAAACTGATCCATGATTCCTGGTATGCGATAAATAGGCCTGACACCGTAGTATGAGAAACATCCCCATTTCATGATGCTTGCGCCACCATGCTTCACTGTCTTCACAGTGTACTGTGGCTTGATTCAGTGGTTGGTGGTCATCTGACAAACTGTCTGTGGCTGCTAGAACCAAAAAGAATAATCTTACTTTCATCAATCCACAAAATATTGCACCTTTTCTCTTTAGGCCAGTCAATGTACTCTTTGGCAAATTGTAACCTCTTCAGCACCTCTGTTTTTTCAACAGTGGGATTTTGTGGAGGCTCCATGCCAATAGCTTGGCTTCACATAGGTGTCTTCTAATAGTAACAGTACTCACAGGTAACTTTAGACCTTCTTTGAACTTCCTGGAGCTGATCATTGGTGGAGTCTTTGCCATTTTGGCTATTCTCCGATCCATTCGAATGGTAGTTTTTCATTTTCTTCTACGTTTTTCAGGTTTTGTTTGCCATTTTAAAGCATTTGCGATCATTTTAACTGAGCAGCCTATCATTTCCCCCTCTCCAATCAACTTTTTAGTCAAGGTACGCTGTTCTTCTGAACAATGTCTGGAACGACCCATTTTCCTCAGAATTTCAGAGAGAAATGCACTATAACCACCATGTACAACATTTGCTGCCTTAAATAAGGGCAATAATTGTGTCAGTATTTTCAAAGAATGAATGACCTCACTAATTGAACTCCACACTGCTATTATTTTGAACACACCCCTTTCAATTAATTATTAAATTACACAGAATCAGCAGCATGCATGTCATGACTGTTGGGTCTGTTGGTTTTCTATTACTCTACTACACCTACTAGTAAATTATTTGCCATAATTAAATATAATTTCTACCAAAAACAGTGATTGATCAGGTTAGTGATGTCTGACTGCTATTATTTTGAACACAACTGTATTTGTTGTCCCCAGAACTGTATGTATATATGACAACATATGATTTAGTTACAAGTGTTTAATCATCTCTTTCAAATCTAAACCACAAATGAGCAGTTGGTTCATTCAGATAAAAAAAATAGCGAACAACTAAAAACCAAATAAAACTTCTGGAACTGCGGCGGAGAAATTCCTCAGGTGACCATAGGGGTGTTCTGAACCCTCACCGTAGATCCTAAAGGCCGACTTTTAAACATAACATCTGCCTTTCAGGATCTTTGAAATGTGGTGCATTAACATGCACAGTCATTTTGACCTGTATTGTTAAACTGATCTGAGACAAGAAAATAAATCAAAGGGCAGATACTCAAGCTGTTATCGCTGGTTTCTGTTATAAATGTATGTGAGTCAATAGGTTTTCTGTAGCTTCACTAGGTTTTAGAAATGTTTTGAAATGACTGTTCATGTTCACCTGTGCTTCAGATCTTGGTTGGTGAGCAGTTGCTGGGCACTTGTTTGATTAATGAGACTTCCTATCAGACTACTCGTATTTTGTTCATTCTTATCTGATCATGATCATAGTCACAGTTTTTGCAGTACCACAGGATGTGGGGTGGGGGTTGTTGGGTGGAGGGGATGGGGGGCAAAACTGTAAAGAAGCAAACAGAAAACCAAAAGCTGCACTTTGTCTCACACTCTTCTCACACTCCCATCATGATGCTTTTATGCCTTCTATTCATTTTCATCACAATAAACCATTCAGGTAAGTGAAATGTGGCCATTGTGTGGGCGTTTTTATTGTAAAGTGTTTATTTAGTTTAATTGTTTTTCAGGGCACTGCTCTTAATAGATATCAGCCATAAAAGTCAGTATGTGCCACAGAATGTCCAACTCAAAGCTCCGGTTGCTTCTGGTCAGTAACATATTTTTTTGTTTAAAAAAAAAAGCTCCCAGATGCCATTGGGAAAATTTTAGGGAAAACTGAATATAATTCATATAAATTCTTTAGAAAATAAACTGTAAAAAGCGTAACCTTTTAAACAAAGAAAATAATTTGAGTATAGTGGGCTTCTTGTAGTGAGTTAACAGAACCAAAATCTCCTTTTTCACCATAACTTACTATTTGAAGCTCTATTAACTCAAAATTTGAAGTCAACCAAGGTTTCTTTTTTTAAAATAGTTTTTACAGGTTATGGTGATGAAATCAATTTGCCCAAAGTGAGCAATTGAAGCGGGGCACCCATCTTGAACTCAATAAACCAACAAATCATCAGAGTTGTTTGGATAAGATCTGGACCCATATTGCAATCAAGGGTTTCCCTTCAGTTTAATCTCCTGTGTCTTTTCCCTCCAGATACTCAGGACGTCATCACAGTTGGAACAGTACCTGTACAAGAAGGAAAGTCCATTATAATCCCTTGTTCATATGATCCTGTATTAATCCATTATTTAAAGTATTTATGTTCTGGACAAACTTGGTTTTTTTGTGAATATGTTGAGTTTTCTGACCAGAAAAATAAACACAAAACAGTGACCATCTCAGACGAAAAAACCCTGAGAACATTCACTGTCACAATGAAGAACATATCGATTTCAGATTCTGGTTATTACTGGTGTGGTATTGAAATTCCCCAGAATGCTGATTATGGAAAACGTTTTCGACTACAAGTAATAAAAGGTGAGTTTATGATGCTGAAATAATGTCTCCACCAGTTTTAGTCTTGTGGATTGGCTCTGAGGTCTTACATGTCTGCCAATATTTGGACAGAAGGAATTTTCGATTAGGTCTCCACTTTTAACCCAACCAAAGCAGTGAACACACACATAGACACACACACAAACACACACATATATGAACTAGTGGCCAGCCACAAAGAAGTAACAGATAAATAAGAAGTAACAGAGTAACAGATATGTCTTTCCTTTGTCTGACTGCGTCTACCTCTGTTATCTTTAGCTCGTCCTGAACTTTCTGTGGAGGATCAGATGGTGACAGGCCTTGAGGACAGAAATGTATCAGTTTTGTGCCATCATCACAATAAGGAGCCAAGAAAGTGGTGTAAACTTGGTGGCTCGTGTGTGATGAAAACCACAGAAAACGCCAAATTTAAGCTCATTGACTCTGAAATTGGAATTTTCACAGTTACCATAAATGATCTGAGTATGGAGGACGCCGGATGGTACTATTGTTCAGCGGGGGAACTGCATATGCCTGTTCATGTCTCTGTGAAAAGAATCCCATCCCTTCATAAGTCACCTCTACACTCAACAACATGCATGCCAGATGGGTAACTTACTGTTCTCTTCAGCTCACTGAACATGCAAAAGTACATTTAATTAAGTTTTACCATTTCCCCAAATGCAGTTAACTGACTAACATGTTTAGTGTCTGAATATGTAGCAGTGAGGCTAATACAGATAACACGTATGTCTTTCTCCTGTCTGTCTAGTTTTGTATGTCGTACAGCATCAAAAAGTACTTAAGTCTATTCTGCAATGGTGATATTGCAGTAGACAGAGATTATAAGACAAAGTCAATTGATCTAAGTCACTCTCTTGAAAAGAAGAGTTAAATAAGTATAGAAAACTATAGAATTCCACTCCATCTGGCTTCTTACATTTACACTTACGTTTACATTTACGGCATTTGGCCAACACACTTATCCAGAGCGATCATTATTTACAGGGACAGTCCTCCTGGAGCAACGGAGGGTTAAGTGTCTTGCCCAAGGACACAATGGTAGCAGGCCCGGCCTTAGGCATAGGCGAAGTAGGCGACGCCCCCCCTCAGGGGCCCCCGGACACCCCTTACGCCTAGGGCCCCATAACACTTAAGACCGGGCCTGATGGTAGAAAGTGGGGGATTTGAACCTGCAACGTTTTCTTGATTAAAACATAAAACATTGAGATTTTAAGTAAAATATTTTAAGTAAAAAACAAAACATTGATCGGTTAAGTAAAATTTGTTTACAGTGCATCACGTGCACAAAGTAGTGAACAAGTAGTAAACAAAGAGGACATCATAGAAAGTCCAGATTTCTGTTTTTTTAAAAAAAGCAAAATTTGTGCTTTTTTGTACAGAATGTCTCATTTGCATATGCAAATGACAATTTACATACAAATAATACTTGTAAGACTACCCATAATCAACTGAGAAATATTTATTGTGAAATCTCTTGTTTTAAAAAAATATATAGTGCCTCTACTGGGTTTTGTTTTTTTTTTACAACATTGCACTTCAAAGAACCAGACAGTATCAGATCCATAGGTAACTTACAATGGTTCTTTGGTGGTACTACTCCTCGGGCAGTTCTTGGGACCCTGAGTTAAAAATACATAAATACAGAAAATAAATGAATGTGCCACTATTCCAGGTCATTAAAACATTAGGTCTGCTGCACTGTCCCAGCATTTATGGAGAAGTGCAAGTGCATCACTGTACATACTGTTTTCCTTTAAAATGTTTGGGGTTATGAGATGTCTGTTGGATGATGTGCCTTTCTTTGAGTTGTGACTTAAACGGAAATCTATACCCCTTTCTAATTTAGAGTAGTGAGACTGGACAAGGTCCATTGTGGATTAATTTACAGACTCTTTACAGGGGAGGGCAATAGGAACCAGGGGTCCCAATGTCCTCAAGACAGTTGTAGTCATTTCATTCACTATCCAAAAATGATCACATATTTCTGAATGTATTATTGGTTGTAAATGCTAAAATATAAAAATATAAAATTAAGGTTTTATTAAGATATTAGTTTACCTCACAGCTCCCATGTGAGTTCAAAAAAATATATTTTCGGCTAAAACTAATCTCTAGACTATCATAAAACAATGTCTTACTAAATAGAGTTATAAATAGAGTTATGATAGCTTTTAGAGACACTAACTTCTTTGGACGTCTGGTTCCTATGGTAAGTTTCTCTTGACATCACAATAAACCACTCTGAACTCTGATTTTAGCTTCTTAATTATAAAGTACAATTTAGAAAGCAAGTCAGAAAATAATTTGGTGCATTAACTGTGCTCTGTTACAGAATTCCTGAGAACAAATCAGCAATGTCTCTGATAATCCTGGTAGTACTGATAATGCTTGTAGTGGCCTGTGCTGCAGTAATTCTGTGCAAACTTATACAAAGTAAGTCAACTGCTGAATTTGACCTATACATCATGGAAAAATGATATTATGATGCCATGACAGACTTGTATTAGACACTTTCAGATTCATATCTTACTCCTTTTTTCAGGATACAAATGTAACACTGTTCCAGAGCAACACAGGCCTGAAAATATTTATGTGACTATGCGTGGAGAAGAACCATCAACAGTAAGTATCGTACATTTGAGACTGAAATATCATTTTATACCTGATTATGTCAGTGTAGCCTTTGTATCACTTTGCATCACTTCAGTAGAACGTATAGATGCAAAAGTCCAATTTGCCCATCCACCTCCAACACCACCACAGTTCAACTCAGTCTTACAAAACAATTACTGTGTTCTTTTTCTGAGAGTCCACAGGGCAAATACACAGTTAAACCGATGTGATGGATCACTTTTACACATTTGTCCATTTGTCCCACATTCATTTACTGTTTCCCCCCTAGAGGTCAAAGCAAAAGGGGGAGCAACAGGGTGAAGATGAAGGAATGTATGAAACCATGTCCAAGATGAGGACAGCTGCTTGAGGTACTGCATGGCATCACTGAACCAGGTCACTTTTTGTTGAGTTTGTTGTTAATAATGATTCCTGAGTTCTACTGAATGAAGAACATTGGTTATTCAGTAGTAGCACACATTGTCTTTGACTACTTAGTTTGTCAAACCGTTACATTTACACAGTTCTCAACTTATGAAACTGATCAGCACATTTTCCAAATTTTATTTCTTTAGTTTAGTGCTGGAGATATGAGGCTAACAATGCTAATACACAGTACAAATCAACATAGACAAATATTTTGTGTGACTACATCCTCAAAACCTCTCTTATCCCACTCAAACCACATCAACACAACTTTAGAGGTCTTGAGGAGCCAGGTCAGAGCTGTTTTGGTGGTCTGAAGGAGATCTAAACAAGATAAAAAAAATAGTAAAACATAAAAAGGTTTTACCTTTTGCTGTAACTGTGGAATGCAGATGTCTTTACATTTGCCATGTGTCTGTAGTCCATGTGAGTCTGTTGTTGTTATTTCGGCCTTAGTCCGACCTTAGCCTTGTCCCCTCTTCATCCTCTTCACTTGTGTCTAGTTAGTATAAATACCCTTTGTTTTAGGCTGAGTTTGCGGGCCTTACTTTTTTAATGTTGTTACTTGAGGAAATAGTACTTCATCTTAAACCATCTACATGCTCCCTAGGCATTCTACCTACAAGTTTTTAAAGACATGTTGCATATTGTGAATGGCTCACTGAACTGTTGGGGAAAAAAGCAGCTATTAAACCCCTCTTAAAGCATTACTTAGACGCTTAGACTCTATTCTTCCCTCTATAGGCAAAATTATAGAGAAAGTAGTTTTTAATCAAATCAGTAACTACCAAGACACAAAAGGTTTCTTTGATGACTTTCAGTTAGGTTTCCATCAACATCATAGTACAGAAACTGCTCTTGTTAAGATACTAAATGATGTTCAGCTGAATACAGATGTAGATAAAATAACTGTACTGGTGTTGTTAGCTTTGAGTTTAGCCTTTGACACTGTTGACCACAACATTCTGATAGACAGACTTAAAAATTGGGTGGGGCTCTCAGGTACAGTCCATAGTTGGTTCAGGTCATACTCGGAAGGCTGGGGTTATTTCGCTTCGGCACATATGAATCGGAGAAAAATGATGTGTCCTATCATAACTTTTCAGATGACACTCGCTAACTAGCTCTCTCACCAAGTGACTTTGGTGCAATAGATTAATTGTGTCAGTGCCTCGATAAAATACACAACAGGATGTATGAAATCTTTCTCCTATTAAATAAAGACAAAACTAAGTACTTTTTCTGCAGTACTGTGAGCGCTCTGGTTGTTATCAGGTGCTTACTCTCTGATCTGTGTGTTTTTGGAACGTAGGAAACCTGTGTTTTTTCTTGTTACTAGTACAGTAGCATTCTTAAAACAACTAGCAAGAATCACCTACCCACTGAACCTGTCCCGGAATGATACCATGATCTGGCAGAAGTGCCCGCCAGAGAGGAGGAGGGTCTGATGGTACCCTGTCGCAGGCCTTCAGTAACGTACTCTTCCATGGCCTGCTGTTCGTCCTTAGACAGGGCGTACAGTCGGCCGCGGGGTGGAGTCGTACCGGGCAGGAGATTAATTTCCAGATCGTAGGGCCATGGATTCCAAGAACTGGACACAGTGGCCTTGTGGCCCCTATCCACAAGTATGAAAATACTGCAAGGATTCCTTGGGTTCACTAGTTTCTACCAGGCTTCAGTTCCTCTCACCACCCTCATGAAGCCGAGAAACCCTTGGACAGACACCACTGGAGAAGATCCTCTCCCCAGGGAGCAAGAAACCCAGAAGGCACTTGCCACCAAAACCGCTCCAGCTAACACCCAGCAAGGACGATTGTACCTCACTTCTAAAGTGCTACAGTGGGTTCATTCTTCCCCCTCATCCAGCCACCCAGGCATCAAGCATACTCTTCTTCCATAGGGTCTTTTGGCGGCCCACGGTCAACCAAGACATGTAGGACTAACTTAATCTTTAGACAATATACAGTATAAGGTGCGTTAAGACTCTCTGTTCTGTGCTCAGTCATTGTGTTACCATGTATCGCTACCCCTTTCCTTCTACCTTCTTCTTCGGTACTGTGAGCACTCTGGTTGTTATCGTGTGCTTACCCTCTCATCTGTGTGCATTTTAAAACATAGGAAACCAGTGAGTTTTCTTGTTACTAGTACAGTAGTGTTCTTAGAACAACTAAGAAGAGTCACTTACTCATTCGTCAGACTCCACAATTGGGTTTACACTTCTCGCAACACACTTCTCGCAACTCTATCAGGAAGGCATAACAAATAAATGGTCGAGCAGTTTCCTCTGGGATCAATAAATGTATTTATTTCTGTTATTCAACCTATTAGAGCATATGTTCTGCTTCCTACAAGGTTTGTTCATCTATACAGAGGTACAGTTAGTGTATCACTATATTTTTATGTGAGACAAAACAGGACAGATTTCTACAACTGGGCAGCGGATAAAACAAAATACTGTAAGAATAAATGAGCAAACACTAGGCACTTTAATCAAGCTGCAAAAAAAACCTACAGCACTATTATAGAAGCCACCTATATTTCACTGCAGGAGGTCTTTGAAGAGATAATGATCAATCAGGAAGGAAACTGTTGCAGACCCCACTCTCCTTCTGCATCAGGCAACTCAGCACTTTGCCCTGGGTGGAGATGCTTTAGAACACCACTGTGTTAACCAATTAATAATCAGTTCATGATTTGTGTCTGTCCACTGTTTCAATATATAAGATGTACATGTACTGAACTGTATATTAATTGCATGGGTTTTAATGTGTATTAGTTTTTGTTTAGTCATTGGTGTGTTTCACAGCACATTTTGCTTTCACTTTTTGTCTCCAGTGGGATTAATTTAAGAGGAACACACAAACACAAATAATATTGTGATGAGGGGAGGTTTTGCATATAGTCATATCCGTGTTATTATATTAACGTCCAAACGTTAACCCCCCCACAAAAAAAAACGAGAGGGAGGTAACATATTCTTCAGTTTAACTACAAGTAAGTATAAAGAGGTTTTATTTGCATGCATTTGTATTCTTCATTCCAAAAGAAAATGTAAACAAAGTGAAGAGGACAGCTAAAAATCATGAAAAAAATTGTGATACTTTTTTCTGACAGCAATGATATAATCTGTCAAAAATGAAACCTGCACTTTTCTGCCTGTCCAGATGGAAGCAGTACCCTGTATGGAGAGGAGTCAGTCCTGACCCTGACTGCACCTGAGCCTGGTCTTCAAATCTAAAAAACAGGAAACCTTTTATTTTTTGTCCTGTGTGCAACGAAAGAGACAACAGTTTTTCTTAATTTTTTTTCAAGATTATTTATCTGCTGTCTTTCTCTTTCTTTATTTCTTTTCTTGTTTTCATTCTTTCTTGTTTGTTTAATTGTGCATTAAAATGAGAGAGAGTGCTCGTGCAAAAAATAAATGAATTTCCTCTGCTTAATTATGATTTAATCATATGCTTTTATGTAGTAGCATTTATGATGGCGCTAGTGGTGTGGTGGTCAGTTATACAGTTCAACATAGTCATTGGTGGTTAATATGGTGGGTAATTATCAACACACCAAATCTTAAAAAGAAAATCTTCAAAATGCACAATGTCATCTACCCACAAATGCAGATCATTTGATTCTATAGAAATGTTGACTTTACCAGTTTAACCATTACCAGTTTAAATAAAAAACTGCACCTTTGTGGCATAAAGCAGAGACACTACAGCATATATGTGTTGTCCCCAGAACTGTATGTATGTGTGACATGTTATATGATTTAGTTACCTGTGTTTATTCATCTCTTTCAAATCTAAAGCACAAATGAGCAGTTGGTTAATTCACTAAAAACCAACTAAAAGCTTCCTGGACTTGTGTGGAGAAATATTTCAGGATAGAAGTGAAGTGTTCTGAAACTTTACCTTATATCTTAAAGGCCTATTTTTAAACCTAACACCTTCAGGATCTGTAGCATAGGCATGTGTTGGTGTGCTCACTAAACTATACATTAACTACAGACTCTTTTAGTTAAAGTCTGAGCTAGTGCTGTGGTGGTCATGGTACAGTTCTACACAGTCACTGGTGGTGAACATTGTGGCTAACTAGCAACACAGCAACTTCCATTTTCATATATGCAAACTGTTTAGTAAGTCAGAAGAGAGCCGTCCTTTTTTTTCTAACAACATCTGCAGTTCACTTTTAAACCTAACATGTGCCTTTCAGGATCTGTAGCATAGGCATGTGATGGATTAACATTTTGAGGTGTTTCCCTGTACTGAAAAACAATTTATCTGAGACTTTTAAGAGGAGCCAATGGGCAGATACATAAAAAATGTTTCAGTGGTTTCTGTTATAAGTGTATGTGAGTCAACAGGTTCTCTGTTGTTTCGCTAAGTACTGGAAAATGCTTTGAAATGTTCATGTTCACCTGTGCTACATGTGTCAGGTTAAAAAAAATCCATTTAAAACCAGGTTCTTCAAAGAACCATTTGCAGCTGTTCTTTCAATCACAGAATCGTCCAACTTAGCAATGAAAAAAATATGCATTCAGATGGTACTTTGAGAGAAAGAATCCTAAAAGAACCATGTGTTTTGGATCCAGACAAGCTTTAGGTCTCAGTCTGTTCACATATATGTCATCTGTTCCTCTAAAGCTGGTGTGCTTTTGTCTTGCCTTCTGTCTCGCCTGTGGTGAGCAGTTACTGAGCACTTGTTTGAGGCGAGAGACTACAAACAACAGGTTCTCATGTTATGATAACGATCACCAGGGGTGGGGGGGGAGCAGAAAGGAAGCAGAAAACCAAAAGCTGTACTTTGTCTCACTCACTTCTCATGCTTCCATCATGATGCTTTTATGCCTTCTATTCATTTTCATCACGATAAAGCATTCAGGTAAGAGAAATATGGTCATTGTGTGGGACTTTTTTTTTTTTACTGAAAATGTTCATCTAGTTTAGGGCACTGCTCTTAATAAATATCAGTCATAAAAGTATGTCCAACACCATGTCCAACTCAAAGCTTGTGTTTCTTCTGGCTATTAACATGCATTTAAAGAAAAAAGGCTCACAAATGCTGTTTGTATTATTGTTAGGAAAAGGAAATATAACTCAGATTGTTATTGAAACTTGTTATTGTTATTGTTACTGAAACTTTCAGTATCAATCAATTTTTACATAATTAGGACATTCTAGCTTCCCTTTACACTGGGTGAAATTGTCATAATAATATTTAACCAATAACCTAAACTAGAAATTGTCTAAATGAACATGCAATACATTAATTCACATTTAAAGTTAAGAACAATGTTTTCCTTGGAAAAATGCTGCAAAAAACTTTGGTCGACTTTGAGTGTACTGAGCTTCTAATAGTAAGATAACGGAAATAAACTTCTTTTTCACATGTAGTAGAACTCATTATTTGAAGTTAAATGAACTCAAAATTTGAAGTCAACCAAGGTTACTTACCTTTTTTTTGAGTAAGACTGTTTGATTTGTTTTGTTGTTTTGTTCTTATTTAGACATGGGGCCATAGCTAGTGTTTTTTGGGTGAGGAAATGAAATCATTTTTAGAATACTGCCTAGCCAAATAACACGTTCACAAAGTCATTCACACTTACACATTTCATTTACATTTTTTTAAATAACCATCCAATGATGACTAATGATTCCTTGGAGAACTTTTGTTCCTTAGTGAACCCAAAATAGTTTACTTCTCGAAGTTATCTTCTTGGCACCTTTATTTTTAAGATTTTAGAGACAATGATGACAAATCAGTCTGTATAAAGCTCTCCCAGTACTTTTGGAGGACTGCAAACTCCACACTGACTGATCCGCAAGGAACTGATCCAGAGACCACAGTTTTAGTGCTCCACAGCCCAGTGCTGGAGGGATTTTTTTTTTTTTTTTTTACCCCTTTTACAGGTGCTTGGTTATGTTTATGGTGATCTTAGCCTCACATGCAACTGCTCCAGAGCATCCAACTATTTTGCTATTCTTTTCTATTGAAAATGTATATACAAACACTGTGTACCCAAGTGAAGACCTAGAACCTTAAAATGGCTGAAATCAATACACTAACAAATCATCAGGGATACATCTGGCCACATACTGCAGGCAAAAGTTTAAATTCAGTTTAATTTGTTGTGTCTTTTCTCTACAGATACTCAGAATATCATCACAGTTGGAACAGTTCCTGTACAAGAAGGAAAGTC
>JBBIGA010108393.1:0-10713 GCA_037576975.1 Alestes dentex | reverse complement strand
TTAATTGTCATGTTGACTGTTAATGTTACAGAGAACTTTAATAAAAGTTGCTCAATGTTGGACACCTGTGTTCCTCCCCTGCGTCTGTGTGATGTCATCAAACGACTAGTCGACTTGACTTTGACTATGTTAACGGGTAAGTCGACTTGAAAAAATCTGGATTCGTTAATGCCCTAATCCATAGTACTATATTTACATTACTAGATCCATATTACTATACCTATATTATCATGTTAACTATAATAAACCATAAAATACATTTATGGAAGGAAGAAGTGTTAATATATTTGAATATTATTAATAATATTTTGTATATTTTGACATATGACACTTTTATTAAAAGCAGTAAGCCACTTCAGGACACTTCAGGACTTTGCCAGTGACAGTTAAGGCAGTTTTACCAAAGAGCTGTCATATATATGCTGAGATGTTCAGCTCCAGTTACAGGACTTCCCAACAGTTACTTGTGTACGTTCATGTACAACCAATGAGCAGCTCAATCCACCAATCAGCACTCAGTAACCAGAACACCAACCAATCAGCACTCGGTAGCCAGAACACCAACCAATCAGCACTCAGTACCCAGAATGCCAACCAATCAGCATTCAGGATCCAGAATGCCAACCAATCAGCACTCAATAGCCAAGAATGCCAACCAATCAGAATTCTACAACCCAAAACCTGTTTACTGTCAAAAATGGAATATATTAGTAAGATTTATTTTGTATGTCGTTCTTTCTTCTAGATTCCAAAATGAAAGAAAAAACCTGTTCCTTTCGCCCCTTAAACCCTGTTCAAAAAAAGGACTTGTGTGCACCCTCTAGTGTTTGTTTTTGATATGATGGCAAAGTAAAGTGGCCCCTTACAGTCATATATGAACACAACACACCACAGCACACAGTGTGAAATCCTTTCTCTGCATTTAGCCCATTCTCCAAGAGAAGCAGTAGGCAGCCAAAGAACAGTGTGTGGGCATGGTAGTTTGCTCAAGGGTACCTAAGTGCTGGGATTCAAACCCATGACCTTCTGATCGCAGGGCCAAACCCCTAAGCACCAGGCCACCAGTTGCCCCAGGCTCTTCATAAAACTGACTCTGGTTTTACGTCACTTCATACATTACTGAACTAGATGATTACCAGGGTCCTCTTCATCCTTCCCCTTCTCCTCATCCTGTCTTCCCTTCTTCTCTTCCTCACCCTTTTTCTCCTCCTTTCCTGCCCCACTGCTCATCCCCTTCTACTTCTCCTTAACCTACCACTCTTCCATCTTCTTCTTCCCTCACTGCCTCTTCACCTCCTCCTCATCTGTTTTCTTTCTCCTGTTTTTTCTTCCTCTTCATCTCTACATTTTCTTCCTTCCATTTTCTCTCCCCATCCTCATTTTCCTCATCTTCTTCTTCCTCTCCTCCTTTCTTCCTCTTCTCCTTTTCCACTTCTTGTTCTCCACCTCTTCACTTTCCTCCTCCTCCTTTTAATGCTCCCTTTCCTCATCCACTCCTCCTTCGCATCCTCCTCCTCCTCTTCTATCCCTCTTTCTGTACACCCACCCCTTCTTTACACCCTCCTTCTCTCTTCCCTCATCCAAGCCTTCATATCCTCCGCCTCCTCCTTTCCTATCCCTCTCCTTCATCCTCTCCACCTCTTGATCCTTTCCTCCTCTTTTTTAGCCTCCCTTTCCTCATCCACTCCTTCTTCACAATTTTCTCCTCCTCCTCTTCTTGCTCCCTTTCCAATCCCTCTTTCTCTACACCCACCCCTTTTCACATCCTCCTCCTCTCTCCCCTCATCCACTCCTTCCTGTTCCCCTCCTTTCCTATCCCTCCCTCTCTTCACCCACTTCATCCTCTTCTTCTTCTCCTCCTCCCCTCTCAGGGTGGCGCACAGTGAGTGCGTGGCTGGGAGGAGGTTGCGCCATTTTGGATGTGGACAGCAGCGGGAGAGTGGGAGGGAGAGAGAGAGAGAGAGAGAGAGAGAGAGAGAGAGAGAGAGAGAAAAGCAAAGCAGGGGGAGAGAGAGAGTGAGTGAGTGTAAATCAGGGCGAGAGTGTGTGTGTTCTGTTTCCTGTGCTGGGCTCACACTGGGACACGGACAGAAATAAACCAAACAGACCGAGCAGCCCTCTGCTTCACATCGCCGCTCCCCCCCCTCAGAGTCCCGGCCAGAACTCGCCGCAGCCCCGGAGCAGGAGTTCACCCAGCCCGGGCTCCGTCTCGCCATGGCAGGTAACCATGCAAATGCTAATGCTAACGGTAGCCTAGCCACTAGCCCCTCCGTGCTGGGCGAGGGCGTCTCTGCTTCATTCCAGACCCCCACCCTCCCCGGACAGCACTGTTAAAAACCGTTTAGAGTTGACACATCAGCTCTGGGGGTTTACAGCCCACCGAAACCGACATTAGCCGGTTCCGTGGTAACGGCCGTTCTTGCTTAGCTAGTTAGCTCAGTCACACTGCGGCCGCCCCCTCCCTGCTAGCCAGAAGATTTTGGCGCAAAGTTTACCCCAGACGCAGGACGTGACGGATGCTTTTGCACTCTCACAGACTCAAAGTGTTCTGTTCTTATAGGAAAGCAACACTGAATAAATGAAGGATGTTATTTGTTGTTTCGACGAGCTAGGGTTAGCCGAGCGTGTTAGCGTTAGCCTGCTAGCCCGAATTCCCTCGCTATTTACCCGAGCAGGTGGATGCGACTACTTCGGGTTGTAAACTGCCCAGCTCCTGTCGTTTTTTGCATTACATTTTAGGTCACGTTTGAAGTAAGACTTTAAATCGTCTCATGAGGCGTTTGGGTAGTCGTTGGTAAGTTTGGTCCTGAAATTGGGAAGTGTGGGGTTCTCCAAAATCTGGCAACCAGAGGAAAAAGTGAACTAGTTTAACTCATTCTCAGTCAAGATTGTAGGTTTTCACCTGTTCAGGCTGGAAATGGTTGCAGAGTTAAAAGACTGAAGTGGTGTAAGGATCCAAATGTGCATGCATGATCCGTTTTCTGATCTGATGCCGAGATTTGATTAGTATGTGTAAATATATTGCTTCTTTGTGTATTGCTTTGCTTAATTGTGTAACCTCACTGCACAGTTTGGTTTGGATGAGGCCCTGTTCACATCTGGCATTCACGTTTTGTCTGATCTAGAAACCCTGCTGCTAATAAGAGACAATAGGTTTCTTTTCAAACAGACATGTTCAGATCTGTATGATCAGTCTAAATAAGTTGCCGTATTGCTCATTCTAGGCTTACACATGGTTTGTTATTAAAGGTTAAGAACCCCCAGTTTTGTAGCATGGCCTTGTCAATGAAACACATTTTACTTTATTGTTCTGCTCTGGGTGACACAAGGCAACGATTTTACTGCCAGTTGTCTGGAGGATGTCTTTAATAAGGTACTGCCACATAACATGTTGGAATGTTGTATCAAATATTGATTTCAAGATTCTCATTAAGATTATTTATTTGTTCATTGTTGATTTGTTTGTTTAAGCCAATTGTTTTCAAATAATTTAAAGTTTGATATACCTTTTGGCTATGACATAACGATTGTGGTTGATAACGATTGTAATCATAAAGAACTACTACTACTTGTCTGATCTAGAGCTGCACAATATGGACAAAATATCAGTATTGCAATTGTACGGTTATGTTTTGTGATTGTGATGCCTTAATGATGTTAGTGTCCATATAAACACTTTTCTAGAGCTACAAAAGGCTCAAAGTCTGTAAATACTGTCTCAAATAGGACAGTTGCTCCATCCATACATACAGACCATTAATGGAAAATAAGTTGAAAGACAGCCCGTTTTCAAATTGTAGTTTTTGTGCTGTCACAAAACCACATTTACATATATCTTTTATGTGGCTACAGCCGTTCAGCCTCGCCCATTCATGCACTGACGCTTTTGTTTAATAGACCTCAGTTCATCAGAACACCCAGTAATTCACCTGGAGCTGTGATTGGTTGCCCTGTCAGAAATGCCTTGATTGGTTAGAGGCTCATTTGCCTATTGCTGCATTTTGCAATATCAGTATTGAAGAGATTGATGTTGTGATATTGGTTAACAGACAATATATTGTGCAGCCTTAATCTGAAAACAGAGTTCGATTTGATTTGTGTGTAAATACATCTTGCTTCTGCACTAGTTGTGTAATGTTGCACAGATTGCTTTGGTTGAGGCCCTGTTCACACCTGGTGTGTCTTAGGTGGTCTGATTACAAGTGGGCCGCACTACATACAGATGTGAATGCATCCATTCTCACTCAGACAAGATTCAGAAGTGATCTGGACCACCTTTGGTCATTGCAAATAGACACGTGCATGTAGAGTAAGGACAGATCACAAGTGGCCACGTTCTACTTTCATACATGAACAGATGTACGGAAAGCTGTCCTCTTGTGATTGGTCCACCCAGGATAACAGGTATAAACGGGGCCTCAGACAAATGTGAATTTTATGACGAGACAAAAAGTCACAAAGTAGCATCAAGTTGAAATGGTCTAATTATGCTTTATATTAATTACACGTTCACAAAAGCAAAATGTAACAAATGATCACTTTAAACATATCTGAACTGTTTCATGTACACGCTTAGCATATATACTCATAGCATATTCCCAAAACTGGAATAGTGATCCATTTAAAATGCATGTGCAAAATGTTCAACAGCTCTGAGACAAGATCTGAAAGCTACTGCTTTTGTTAAGAATCCGGATGAAATTCATGTTCCCTCATATCAAACATGAATTTTATCTGAATG
This sequence comes from Alestes dentex, assembly GCA_037576975.1. Lineage (NCBI taxonomy): Eukaryota > Metazoa > Chordata > Actinopteri > Characiformes > Alestidae > Alestes > Alestes dentex. The sequence continues at coordinate 5,972 of JBBIGA010108393.1, read as the reverse complement.
TTTTCTCATTTTTCCCCAAAAACTAGTTTTTGAAATGTGTGCAAAAGCTACACTGAGTCTGAACCATGACCAGAAAGGTAGTATAGTATTCATATAAAATTCACATTCAGTATAAAAGTGGTTTGGAGAGACTGAGGATTTCATATGTCTGCACCGTTTCAGGTTATTTTTCGATGCAGTATTAAAATGCTTGTCATTTGAGGTTCTGGGTGGTCTACTCGCTGTGAGATGAGTCCCTTAGAGCTGCTTTGTTTTGGGACAATTAGCGTTCACTTTTGGTATCTTGCCTCTGTTGCTGTGGCCACATCCTGGAGTGAATAGCTGTTAGCCGTATAGTTTTGTCTGGGGATTCAAAGTGGGTTGCATTGTGTCTCGCACAGGCGTGCAGTAGATGCACCATGAAAAGAAAATGAGTCTTTTGTCTCAAATGCTTAATGAGCATATCCAACCAGTTTATTGTTCAGATTGAAGTATAGTCATACAACATTGGAGTTGTCCGACCTGTTTCCTTTAGCCATTTAAAAGTAATGTTAGAGACATGAAGTCATTGGGTGTGAGTTGCTCCGAAGGTTATGGCTCTTCTATAGTGAAGCACTGTGTACTGTAGTCGGTTGTTTTTTGTTTTGTTTTTTTCTCTTCAGAACTGCATGTTCTTTCAGTATTTATTAAACTGCAAATGAGTTTTAAAAGCCGTGTAAGATACTGCAAGGTCATGCCTCCACCCCTACACATACGCTACGTCTCTCACTTCCATCCTGACGCCTTTTTATAAGACTGCCACACGTCACACATCCTGGCTTTTCAGCACCTTTTCACTACCTCTTTTACTGACTGACTCAGCTTTTCCTTGTTTTTTTTTTCTTTTTTCTTTTTCTACCAGACAGCACAATTTAGCCGTATTGACTGGAGTTTCTTAGTGTGATGTCTTTTAGTAATGTAATGTATCAGTTTTTATATCCAGGCTGAATACTTTTGTATGTAGCATCTCTATTCATGATGTAATTAGTACTGAGGAGTACTGATAATTCAGTATTTTCCAAAAATGTCACTCACCGTATCAGATGATAATTAAATAACCAATGCTTTCCGAGAGCTGGTGCCTTTGACCTCAGTTAGAACCTTGATCATGTAGTATCTGGATAGAAACTTGTATTTTAGCTGTAGCTTGAAATGTCAACATTTCAGCATTGCATTTTTTCATGCAGTTTATGACTGAGGTTGACATTTATTTGCTAACAAAAAGGAATGTCCTCAAGAATCTGAGGGACCAAAGAAAGCCAGTGAAGTCATTTGAGTGTGGGGTTGTCCACAGCATACACCCCGCCCGTTCCTGCCCTCTTTGTTCTCATAAGAAGCATGGAATTCCAAGTTCTGATCATCCAGTGATTTTCACCAAGGCTGAATGTTCAGAGAAGTACAAAAGGGTGTATCAAGGATACTGTTCTAAACTTTATTAAAAGTAAAATAATGTCACCCCTTATAATCACACCACACCACACAGTGTGAACAGTGTGAACCTCTTTCTCTGCATTTAACCTGTTCACCAAGTGAAGCAGGGGGCTGCCGCCAACATCCAGGGAGCAGTGTGTGGGGACTGTACCTTGTTCAAGGGTACCTCAGTGGTGCCACTAGCAGTCCTGGGATTCAAACATACAACATTATTCTAGCCTAAATCACATTATAGACCCAGCAGATGACACACAGGATTATTTTTTCAATTGCTCTGATTTTTTATTCTTGTATTTTATGTTTTCATTGAGATCATTTCCAGTGATCATTATGACACAGTGGTTTTATATTCCTAAAAGTCATTTTGTATATGACCATTTTCTAATCCCACTTTATTCCTTAAATTTTTACAAGCTGGTTTTATTACAGTGTTTTTAAGACTGACATATGGTAAATTACATCAGTTCAGATTGGCTGTCTTGTACCTCATTCAAAAGCAGTCTGAGCGGAAAAACTCCTTATATCTTCATTAAGAATGGGCGGAGCAAAACGGCTGTAGGCTGAATAGAAGAATATGTAAATTCAATCTTTTTTGTGAATGTCACAAAAACCGTGAATTCAAAATAGGTTATTTTGCAGCATTTGTTTGTATATAGGCATATAAGACTAAGTGTTGTGGCCTTTAATACTAAAATATACAGTATAGCTCAGCACAGTCCAGATGTATTTGCTGTCCTCAACAGAAATCAACACCTTTTTTTCAGATTAGAGGAATCTGGTTGTTGTCAATGAGCTGCTTGCTCTAGTTTGGAAAAAAATGGTATGAAATGGGTTTTGAGTGGAGTTCAGTTCTATGGTTGCTTTCTGGTTTAGGGTGGGATTCACAGGCCAGTGTGTGATCTAGAAGGAAGTTTAACACACACATACACACTCTGTGGTTACAGGTGCCGGAGGCGGGGGCAACGATGTGCAGTGGTGCTTCTCGCAGGTAAAAGGAGCCATTGATGATGACGTAGCTGAAGGTAAGTGGACCCTCCAAAGAAAAATATTGTCCATTAATATAAATTATTTAAATTGAAGCCTGTTGTGATGCTTTCCTTACCCAAATGTTTCATCATTTGATTTTCAGCATTTTTTGGTTTTTGTATACAATATTTGTTATAATTGGTCAAATATGCTTTTGTTCTGATAGTGAATAACATCATTTATGTCTGGTAATACATGTGACCGTATGCTCCTAAAGATTACACATAAGGTGTAATCATTTTTGTGATGAATGGGACAAACTAACCCTCAAAATCACTAGACCCCCCTCGAATACTTGTATGAGTATAACAGCAAATTTGACAAACAGAAGTGCGACCTAATCTCTATCTGCCACACCTGTAGGCATTTTTTGTAGCTTTTGCCCTACTAGACATGCATATAAGAGCTGTGGTATTAATTGCATCAGAAATTGTGCAATGACACCTGGATGCCATAAAGTCTGACTGTGGAATTGACCTGACTCGTTGAAAACATGTCCATGAAAAATGGAGTGAAGGCAGGTGAATCTTGCCTCATCATGTTTGAAATATTCTTCCTTCCCACACGGGAGGCCGCGATTTCTTTTCCGTGGCAGTATGTCAACTCCGCACCATTCCAGTGTAAGAATGTTTTGATCCTGCGTAACTTTTGCTCACAGCATAAACATCAGCCCACATGCTGGAGCTTGTTGCCTGGATCCCTGGGACCCAGCATCAGACATTCGCATTCAGAGTGTGTTGTCAAAGCAAGGAATACCTCACCTCTACTCGAATCAGACTATTAATTTCCCCTCTACTGCACCCGGCCAACACAATATGGGCAAAATTGTACATTGAGTTACATTGCTATGTATTGCAACACACCGTGCCATATATTTAGGAAATGCACTTTTCAGTCGAATAAGCTTTGCTGCATGTGTACATTGATTGATGCAGGCATTCAGTTTGACTTGTGCTTAGAAAAGGACATGAAACCTATTTGCAATATAAGCCAGTGGGCAGGTGCATTTTGAATCAGCTGCCCTTTGGCTTCCGTTGTAAATGTATTTTGAGTCAATAGGTTTTTTGTTTTCTTAGTTCAGGGAAATGCATGAAAATTACTTGAACGATGCAGAGGCAACAGATACGTCAGGTTGGACTGTTCCTTCAAAACACACTCATGAAGCCCTGATGTAACATGGTTAATTATTTCTGTGTTATTTTGGCAGAAATTTGCATTTGTTGGATCATGTGAATGCCTTGGTTCATCAAACACCCACAGAAACTGGATCACCTGAGGTTGGTCAAGTTGCCCACAGGAAACAGTAAAAACACTGACTGGTTAGATGGTCATGTGCCAGTATCACAGATGCCAATATTAATGATGTTGTGCAGCAGTATCCTGCACTTCTTTGAGACTTGTGCACGGTGCCAAGGCCTCAGATAAGAGAACTGACATTCTTCTATTCAGCAGAGGCAGCTTGCACACATGATATGGTGCAGATGGAGAAGTCAACAAGTGTATGATCCTCAGTGTGTTTATGTTGCACAAAGCCACGGCGCTGGAATCCTTGGAATGAGGCCATGGCAAACTGTAAGGCCCCTGCAAGATCTTTTTATTTGGAGAATGTCAATGTCACAGGGGTCAGTTCTTATAATTGGAACTGCTTTATACTATATACACATAATATATGGTCCTTTACGTACATGTGCATTGCTTGCTAGAGGCAAAGTATGAAATAACTTGTAACAGACAGATCCTGACCTCACTGACTGGAATTTAAGAGCTTTTTCTGCTGAAATGAAGGTATTATGCAGCTAATCCAAACTGAATTGAACAGAATATTAATAGAAAATTTACATAGTAAGAAATATGTTGAAGCTGCCAGGTGAAGATCAGCAATGTGACATTCATTTGAATTAATTTATTAGTTTTTAGAAGTTAGTTCATATAAATTTAGCACATTTAAAACACATTTTTGGAGGAACGCAACCCACTGGGTTTCTAAATAAAAAAGGCTTTAACATTTTTACCATGGTCTCGCAAATCTTAATAATAAAGGATACGTAGTAGTATATATATTTTTTTATAAGGATGCAGTAGTCATTAATTTTTACCGGCTGATTGTAATTGATTTTGCCAAATTGCCAATTATTGTTTTTATTTACTTATGTGTTTATTCATTCAAAGCCAACACCATTTGTGCTTACTGAGTACATGAAACCCAAAAATAAATTTGTAGTACTTTTTATTGTCCAAATTAAAAGTATAAATATTTACATTTATTTGGGCCAAATTAGCATGTTAAATTCCTCATTTGCAGCCACTGAATGTTTTGCTGTGCTGTGATGATCCTGACCAATGACAGACTGTGGGTCTGGGGGTGTTTTGATGAATTGAGGGGTTTCCCTGCTGCAAGCTGATAATGAACCACATCACCACATCAAGGATTCACCAGTGTGGTTTCGCTGTATCGGAATGTATGTGTGACATGCAATGTATTGTGCGGTGTAGTTGCAATACGTCCTAACCAGAATAATGATCTAATTATTTGTATCGGTGCATCTTTTTGCATTTTTGGGATGATGATAAGCTCAATTTGGGAACAGCTTTGTCCGACTAAGCCCCGCACCCCGGCCTGTACATACTGCAAATATACATAAAAAGCAAAACATTTTCCTCACTAACACCCTTCTTAACAGAGAAAGTAAGGAAATGCATTTTGGTTCATACTTTATTATGAATGTTGGCGGTTTTGATGACGGTAGGGTCAGTTTCAGCCTGTTTGTAGACCACTCTCCAGTTCTTAGGCATGTTTTCTTTTCTGTTCAGATATTTGAGGTCCCCCATCCCCCTGTATATCCTGTTTTGGTCTTTGTGTCTGTTATTCCTGATGTGAAAGGGGTTGTCCTATTCATTTATGAACTTACAGCCTGATGCAGTGCTTACCGCTAGCCTAACACACACACACACACACTATCCATCTTGTTTCTTTCACCTCTTTTTTTTTTTTTTTTTTTTTCTCTCCTCTCTCCCTTTCTTATACACACACACACACACACACACACTCACTCACTCCACCAGCTTTCCTTCGTACACACACACACACACACACACACAAACACACACACAGGCCCTGGGGAGTTCAGGCCTACACACTTAGAGGCCCTGGGGAACTCGGGCCTACACAAAGGCTCTCTGCAGCAGTCTTTCTGCTGTATTGTTCTTCTGCTCCAGTGGGCAGCTAGGGGTTAAATCTGTGTGAGTCACTCTCCATTTCACTCTGTGTCCAACACTGAGACTCAGGCTGCAAGGCTGCCGTCTTAGTTGTATGGCTTGTAGTGTGGTAGAGACAAGATTAGAGCTGTGTGAGACTGTGTTGAGTGGTTTCTCAGCATTCACCCATGCTCACCACCTGAGGTTGGTATATCACCTGAGGTTGGGACAGCTCATGTTAGATGTTTTGGAGACAAAGTTAGAGAGGCCAGACTGAGATGGTTTGGACATGTCCAGAGGAG
>JBBIGA010108382.1:0-10713 GCA_037576975.1 Alestes dentex | reverse complement strand
GAAGACATTTAAATGTATAATATTTCAGCCATCTTGCTTTTAGGCTATTCATGAGTGGGGCCAAGTAAAATATTTTAAATATGTATTATAAAATATTATAAAATATTTTTAAAAATATATCAAATGTTATTTTATATTGTGCATTGTTTGTATGCTATATAAATATTTTCATAGTTTTGTAACAGGTTTATTCTTTTAATAATTTTCTTTCGGTTTTCCTTGTTTTCGGTTTCGGTCCAAAACAATCATTTCGGTGGGTCCCTAGTCTGAATACACATCAAAGTACTTGCACATCAAAGACGGATACATTCCCTGTGACTGCAGGTGATACTGAAGATGGACAAGCAGGGGAATGGTCTGGAGATCGCCCAGTGCCACCTGGGCCGCTGCCGGGCGCTGGGTGACGTCTTCACAGAGGAAAAGTTCCGCTATATGTGCATCCTGTCAGGCTGCGACTACTTGGCCTCGCTCTATGGCATTGGCCTGGGCAAAGCCTGCAAGCTGCTGAAAATGGCCAACAACCCAGACATACTCAAGGTACAAACACTGAAGGCTTTTTATGGGCTTAAATAATGAATACTATTTCTCAGACAAAATTTTAGCCAAAACTTGTAGGGTAGCGGTATAAGAGTGCACAGTTTTGGAAACAATTTGTTACATCCATTGATGCGTATTTTTTGTATTTTTCTCATATCTGCTGTTATCTTACCCAGGTAATCAGGAAGATAGGTCAGTACCTGAAGATGAACATCACAGTGCCCGATGAGTACATTGAAGGCTTTGTGAAGGCCAACAACACGTTCCTGTACCAACTCGTGTTTGATCCCATCAATAGGAAAGTGGTGCCTTTGAACCCGTACCCTGAGAACATCGACCCAGCCACCATCAGCTACGCTGGCGTGTATCTTTTTCCCTGAAAGTTGAATTATCTTGTGTCATCAGACATGTTTAAAAGAGATTACTTTGTGATCGTTGTCATGTCGTATATTTCAGGTGCATTATAATGGCCAAAAGTGTGTGGACACTCTACAAGTCGTCTTATTATTGCGTTCAGGTTTTTGAGCCACACTTGTTTCTAACAGGTACATAAAGTCAGGCATAATCTCAGTAGACAGACATTGGCAGTAGAATGGGTCGATCTGCTGTGCTAGATTTGTCTACTGATTTTTTTTTTTGTTTAAAAATGAGTTGAAACACTGTTTCCTATAGGAATGATCTAGGGAAGATTTAATGGTCTGGGGGCTTTTGTTGGGGGTGGCGGCTCAGATTCCCACAGTCAACTCCATATTAGTACCTAGAGTTTTGGAAAGGGATGTCCAACAAGCTCATATAGGTGTGATGGTCAGGTGTTCAACTTTAGTTTTGGCATTGTCGTGTGTTCCAGGTATTTTTATCTGCAGGACTTTGCAAGCTGATTACCTGACTTGGAAAATGTGCACAATCTCTGTTTTTCGGTGTCTGAATTTGAATGAGTTTCTGAATGAACCGAGTGTTTCTCTGTCCTCTTCGACATTCTGTAAAAATAAGGTTCCTTAATTTGCATGGCTATACAGGAATGTAGGGGACGAACAAGGCCTGGAAATGGCTCTTGGAAACTTGGATGTTAACACTTTGAAGAGAATTGACAACTTTGACCCTGATGCTCCTCCAACACAGGTAAAAAATGAAGTGGAAATGTACCTTATTTGTATTAATGTCCACTTATGATTTCACCATTAATCAAGGTTTAACGTTTTTTAAATCTTAAGTAATAAAGGTTTTCAGGAAAAAAAAGGTTCAAAACAATGTGATGTTTAAGACAAATGATGCAACAATGCAAGACACTAAATGTCGTTCTTTTATGGAAGCGAAGACCATATTGCGACATCTGCCCATTGCTCTCATTCCTTTTCACTAGCCGGTCAAGGCGCCTCGCAGTCGAGGTTGGAATGACAGTTGTGAGGTTCGCAGCCCAGCACATGGCAGCATCTGGAGCAGGGGTTATATTTCAGGTTCCTCTCAGAGTCAGACCACATCCTCCCCCCACATGCGCCCTACCACCCGAGGGAAGGAGAGGGTTGTCACACTGCAGGCCCTAAAACTCCCCAGCAGAGAGCCACAGGTCAAGAGACCCCGTGAAGGTAACTGACTTTGAAAGAGGCTTTGTTATTGAGGTGGCAGGAGCTCCAGTCACAAAGGTTGCTCAACTGGTTAGTGTTTCAGTAGGAACAGTAACAAACATTAACAGCCGTTAGTAACTAACTAACATTTAGAGCTGTGGAAAAGACGTCAGTTGATGGGGATGTAAATAGTGGTTAAAAATCTTGCATGCAGTAGTACTGAGAACCAATGTGGGAAATCCACCGTGTTCGTAGAGATTGATATTATAGTAGAGTTGCCTCTTCATCAACACTTTGGTGCAAAGAGAACATGATTGAAAGTTCAGTGGTGTAAAAACCACAGGCACTCATCTAGAGATATGTGGGGGAAAAAACATCTACTCATTCTAGTGGGAAGGGTCCCTCTGCAGTCCTGTACTCGGCTCACTGTGGCAATGAAAAACTGCAGATTAGCTATATAACCAAATTAAGAGCGAGTAGCTCTTCTAATTCAATACACCTCTGTAACTCTTTAAAGCTGTGTTTACAGGAGAGGCTACAATTATGGCTTCTACATCAGTGTGCAGCATACAGGCAGCTGGGCTTCAGCCAACAATGCATTGTTGCCATCTGCTGGATGTATTTTGGACAGTTCTGGTTCAATTTTAAAAGCAAATATTTGAGTTTTCAGTGCTTGTAAGATGGTTGTTTGTTTATTTGTTGTTGGTTTTTTTTCTTTTTTTAAACAAAGGCTCTCCCAAACCTCAATCAAACAGCAAGAAATGTGAACTAGTAAATAAAACATGACTTTGCTTGAAATTAGACTAGGGCTGTCGCTACTAGTCTTATTTGGCTGCCAATAATTCCCCTCATGAAGAATTTTTAGCCTGCCAACACAGCTTCATGATGATGACCTATTCCTGCTCATCATTGATATTGAAAACGAATTACTCATAAGTAATTATTTAATCCTTTTAATTGGCATATTTTTAATCGAGCTATCGATTTATGAGTAAATATGTCAGCCTTATATTGTGATCATGTCCACTAGCAGACTTGGAGCAGGACATGTTGGAGCAGTATTCAACTGGCCCGAAGAGACACCGCACAGAAAGACCTCCCCACCAAGCTCCGAGCAATGTGGAGCATGAGCTCAGCAAGGAGACCAGCTGTGGTGTGAAAACCAACCAGCCTCGACCTCGCAATTGTTTTGCCACACTGTTGCAATGGAGGAACCAGTCAGATGAGAATTGTGGAGCACAAGGAACACGCAGCAGGTAAGATAGCGTCCCGTTACAGTGCTATACACTAGAGAAACGTGTGGGTTTTTTTTTTGGTTTTTTTTTTGTGGGTTTACTATTTACTTGAAAAGTTTCAGAGAGATAAAATCAGTGATACTTGCTGTAACTGACACTTTTGGGAACTCACCCATGTAACTGTGGACAATGACGTCACACTGATGCATGCAAAGGTCAGAAATACTGTTGTGTGGGCTGAGGATTTTTCCCCCCACCAGATGTTTATCTTAATCTGAAACAAAGTAATGACTACTCTTGCTGGTATCTGATTCAGATTTTTTGCCAGTGCGGACCACTCTGTAGCTGACTCTCAGGAGTTAAAGTCCACTGTGAAGGAAGAGGAGTCATCCCATTCTGATAAATTAGGCCAGTCCTCACTAGCTAAAGACCAAGGCACAACAAGTGAGACAGCAGACCACCATGCTGAACTCTCCAGCTCACCATCCTCCTTCTCGCCTCCACTTCGCAACGCCAGTGTGGGGCTCGGGGCTTTCAGGTGGTCTAGAGGCTCCACAGAATGTTCGAAATCTGGGTCTGCACCTTCTTCCACCACTACAGACCGACCCAGGACGCCCACTGCCCCTTTAGGCCTTTTAGGACTGCGCCAGTTCCAGAGAAAAAAGGACAACATCCCTTGGGAAGAATGTCCTCAGCGCTCCGATCCATGCTCTCCTGAAGAGGGCATCGTAGACATAGAAACTCCTCCAGGGTCTCCTCCTTCTCAAGACAGCGCATATTTCTCTCAGCCCAACAACGGCCCCTCTAGCCTGGAGGATTCGCCAGACAGCAGTCAGGCCATTGGAAGCTCGCCGGAAAAGGTGAAAAATGATGCAAAATAATTATTTTAAAAATAAAAGCGAGATAAAAAAAAACAAGTACTATTCATCTAGTTTTCACCTTTTTCTTATTTTGTCTTTAGGAGAAAGACACTTGGAAAGATTCTGATGCTTCAGTGGCTCCCACCAACTCCCCTGTTACAGAGGAGGTCAAGTCTACACCAATGAGAACAAAGGTAATCTACGTTCTTGACAAAGTAAAAATTTCCTGTTGCATTTGTTGTGGGTGGAGTTGGATGTAGGTGGAGGGGAGAGAGGGGGGGATCTCTGAACTTGCATCTGTCTAAACCATTTGTCTAAACAGTGTAGGCCTGACCAATGAGGGGCAGCCCCTATCAAAAGCTCGCAATGACTCAGTTTGTAATCTCACTATAGTGTAGGGGCAGTGTTCCTAATCTAACCCACAGTTATTTTCTTTGTTTCATTATAACTTCACATTCCCCCTTCCCCCAACCACATCAAAATTAACACTCACACACACACACACACACACACACACACCTCCCAGGTGTCAGGTCTGTCCCGGATGCGGCCAAGCGAGCAAGAGAAGACCAGTAAGATCAAACCGTCTGCTCCAGCCAGGGTGAGTGGCTTGAGGAAGAAGCCTGGCCCTCTGGGGAAGAAGGTAGCTGTTACAAATGAGAACAGCCCTGGACTGCAGTCCACCATCAGTGGCCTCTGGAAGAACTTTGGTTTCAAGAAGTAAGTACTGGTTAATGGAGACCTTCGTTAAAAATCACGTACTACCTTTCTGGTAGTTTTCTGTTGTTTTTCTCTCACGTGGTAGAAATATAATCCCAGCTCCCTCTTATTGAAGGGAACAAAGTCAAAATGCTTCAAGGCGGCTTCTCTTTTATGGAGATATCATTTATTTTGCAACTTATTATCCCACTAACTGTCCCATATTCCACAGTGTACGGTACAATGCCGCACAGTAACGGGTTTTAGAATACATCAAAGAGGGAGCAAGGAAGTCCAGAGAACTTTCATCTACAGGTCTAGGAAATGGCCCCCACGTTTTCTTTAATAGCAATAATCACAACTAGCCCAGGGTAGTGTATCCCTAGTCAGGATTTTTTCATGTCAAGACATGAACATAAATGTTTATTCTATTTAGTATCGCATTTTGCCGGCTGGAGCAGGGCTTTTCTGCAGGACAGCATCATATTGAATGTAATGAAGCAGGAGTGATTTTAAGATCATTTTGAGCGGAGCGGCATCTGGCACAAACTAACAGCAAATTCCTTGTATGAGGGACTAAAACAACTTTTGTGTCCTGAGTCACACGGGCTTCTTATCATAGTTGTGGTAAGAAGCAGCATTACAAACATTTTAGCACAACAAAAAGCCAGTGATTGGCCGTAGTTCAGATGAACAGAAACCGTAAAGCAAGATCAAGTTACACTACTGTGTTTAGTTACACAACTGTGATTGTGTTTCAGGGAGACCTCGAAGTTACACCCGTGTAAGAAGGGAGAGCCCATGTCACCCGTGAAGGACAACGTACTGACAAACAGTCCTTGATCAGACCAAAACATCTACTTCAAGTCAAGCACTGCCCTGGGAAATCCCGCCATGGTCAGTTTGCCAGAAGTGCGTATATGTGAAGCTGAATGCTCTTCCAAAGGTAAAGATGACCTTGATGTCCTTCTGGACGGTTGGGCAAAGTTCATTTTGTCCCAATGACCTGTGACTGGCTACATGCCTACTATACCACCCACTGCTTTGAACATACTGTGTATGTTCACATTATCTAGGATCAAATCACAAATCTCTCCCTGGTTTTTATTTTAAATAATAAAAAGGCTTCTAAAAACCCATGCGTTTTTATTTATTTATTTATTTATTTTTATTTTACTTTTTTTTTTTGGTCAGTGTATGGAAAGAAATACATCTTTCTTTCATGTGCAGAACTGTTGTAGTCATGTACAAGTAGCCTTAAGTCATGATCTGGTTTGTGTGCGTTCATGTAGATCATTCACTCTAATACAATCTAAATCAGAGATACAGTTTAAAAAAAAAAAAAAAAAAAAAAATCAGTCTGTAAACTTCCCTGCACTCTAGATGAACAATGCGTAGCTGTTTACCGCCTGTGGCTTGACTGGTTTGGCATCACCCATCCTGGGTGAAAGAACGCCTTAAGTTCTGAAGAGGATGTTCTAACCCCAGTGCTGCTGTGGCTAACAAGTACGAGTGGTAATTATCATTTGACTGGATAATATCTTTAGTCAAAGATTTATCGTGAAGTATAGGATTTAGTATGAAGGCCTGACACCTACAAGGCTGACCAGCACTAACAGTATAAATAAATGTAGTACCATCAATTTTAACAGATTCAGGCTAGCTGGCACCTCTGCATGTTAAAGAAAGGTTTACCCTGTGGATGAAAAAACTGCATACTACTAATATAATTTGCATACATGGCTTTTTCTAGGCATTTTCCTGCTTGAAGAGAGGTTGTGGGTAACTAAATATTTAACAATACACTCAAAGGGGGGGGACAAGGACTGGTCGGGAGAAGTTTGGACAGATTCAGGATACTTCTGACACGTCCTCTGCGTGTGTTGTGAAACCAGAGCATTGTTGGAAGTGATAAAAGATGCTTATCAGCTGGAATCTTGATCATCTTACCTTGCGCTGGTCAAATTCTGTGGCTGTCAGAGATGCCAGTAATTCCTTTGTCAAGTTTAACCATTCTGAAACCAGTGACTTCATTGCTAGAAACATGAGGGACAGTGTGGGTGCAGGGATGCAAACTGTCTTACTGTTTATTTGGACCTCTATTAGAAGAAATAGTCCAGTGAAAAATCTAATGTATGTAATATTCCAAATTCTACCCCAACAGTCCATCAGCCAAGACATACCTATAGTCCATTTTCTTTAGAACTGGATCTGCAGGGCTGATATTGCTAGAAAGTGCTAAAAGTCAAGTTATACAAATCTTTTCCATACAAGAATCCCGAAATTGTCTATAAACCTGGTCCACCTTTATATTAAGGTGTCAGTGCGCATCTAACCCAACAAGGTCTTTTTTCACCAAACCTGTGAGGATGAAGTCTGTGGCAGTGATGTTTTAAGTCATCTCACAGTAGGAAATACAGCGTCCTAAACCGCATTCACAAGTCAGCACCATCTTAATGAAGAGCTGGGTGTGTTTTTACTCAAATGATCTGGGTGACAACTGGCTTCTAATGTTTTCTAGTAATGTGAGCCTTGCAGCTCCTGTTCTAAACTAAACGTCTTGATGGGCAACCACATCTGCTGTAAATGGGGAAAATGATGGATCTGGGTACAATCTCTGAAGTCATTTAGTGACTGGGTGGATCATGTAATGTTGGCTGAAGTGCTGATTTTTTTTTTTTTTAACCCTTGATTTGATGTAAAACATCAGGAATGGTTTACAGAAGCAATGTATCCCCAATCGCTGGGATTTTGCCTTCTCACTACCTGTTGCACTGAGACTAAAATGTCTGGGGGAAATTGTGTTTCCTTGAGCTCTTTGGGTATGTAAAGGTAAATTTAATCTAAAATAACTGAATATCTCACACCAGCGTGGATGTAAACAAAAGACTTTTAAACGCTGTGTAGTCGAGTGGCTCTTAATGCTTGTCGTTCCTGGGCAATGCAGCGTACGGGCGTTGAAAGAAGCGTCGCAATGCAGTCTGGTGACATTCCCTGAAAATACAATCATGCTATTCCGTACCAACCACACCCCAGTAGACACGGATACTACGTGGTGGTGTCAACGCTGACTAAAGCACAGATCATTCAGGACTTCAGGCTGGTTACAAGACATGCTGTTCTTTTATCTTTTCATCATTTTGAAGGCTTTCCCCTTCAGACCAGGTCCAAGTTCAATCTGGGCCTTTACATATTGCAACTAAACAACGTGTTGCAAATATATTTGAAATGTTTTCTTTGTGATATGTTACCATCTTACCATTCTGGGAAGCCACAAGCCCCGTGGATGCCAGTGGCATGATTCCGGGCCCTGATAATTCATCCTGACTGGAATTTACAAACAGTGCTATAGACACCGCCACTGGTGCCACAGTAAGCTAAGCCTGCCCTCAGCATGTTGGCCAGTAAAGTAACGAGAAGACACAATCACTGCTGACGTTGTTACCTAACACAGTCTTTTTGTTTAGTTTATTGGGATTAAATGCAGTTAAGCTGAGACCATTTCTACTAATTTTGTTGTGTTACAAAAGCTACAATCAGTTTGTGGTGTTCAGTACCGACCAAAAGTGGTGAAATGAAGGACCTCTGGTAAACTGGGTCAATGGTCCCAAGGCTCAGATGCAGATGGGGAGTGAAGGCCAGCCTGTCTGGTCAGAGCCCAGAGAAGAGCGGCCGTAGCACAAACTGCTGATAGAAAGGTGGCAGAACACACAGTGGCATTGCAGCCTGCAGTCAGAGTGCCCATGCTGACCCCAAAAGTACCTGGAACGTGAGCATCAGAACTGGGCCTTGAAGCAAAGGAAGGTGGCATGCTGTGACTGACCATTCGTCACGTTTTCTTTTACACCATGTGGACGGCTGGCTGCATGTGAAGTGAAAGTGACCATTCTGTCACACCTGAACACACCACAGTGGGAACAGCATTAAATTCTTTCTCTACATTTAACCCATTCAAGTGGACGGATGGGCAGCCAGGAACACAGCGCCCGGCGAGCAGTGTGTGGGGATGGTACCTTACTCAGGGTACCTCAGAGGTGCTTAGCTGTCTTGGGAATCGAACCCTTGACTTCCTGATCAAAGGAAGAAATGGCACCAGGATGCACTATGGGGAAGGAGGAAAACTGGCAGAGGCAGTGTGATGCTCTGGACAGTGTTCTGCTGGGAGACCTTGGGTCCTGGATTAATGAGGATGTTACTTTAACATGCATCACCAACCCAAACATTTTTGCAAACCAAATATGCCCCATCACGGCACTAGTATTCCCTAATGCCAGTGGTCTCTACACTAGCCTTGCCTAAAAAGGGCACTATGGCCAAAGGGCAGGTGCTGGAGCTCCTGAAGCCCCTTGCTGCACCAGTGCTGGTTTGGTTATTTTTATTAGGCCCATAGAGCAGTGGCTAGGCTAGCAGGCGGGATTAGATGACAATACATAGATTCTCAGTGTCTGTATGACATGCTACATGCTGGGTATTGTGATGAGTAATGGATGAAGTCAAGAGGTTTTACACCACTAAAATGTGTTTAATCTTCAGGTGATTTGAGACGAAACGCTTCATATATTCGATTTGAGATTTTGAGATTTGAGTCTTCAGGTGAGAAGCGTGGCATGTTTATTTGTGCCCTCATGGCGGTTGTGTAACCAGCCGTGTTTGTACATTTTAGGCTCTGATGTGTTTACTTTTATTAGCAATTACTACTGAATGTTTGAATGAATAAATGAGCATCAGTGGACAAAAAATATTCATAGGTGAGGTGAAGCTCGGCTCTGTTTGGTTTGAAGCTTGGCTCCAAGTGTTTGATGACTGAACAGTTTGTTACTATCTCTCATTGCTTGGATTCTTATTCACTTACAAACAAACACCCACACACACACACACTTCACAGCATGAAGATCAGCAACAATAAACCGGATCAGCAACCCCATGGTTTGCAATTCAAAAAATGTGTTTTTCAACACTCCACTGAGTTAACAGTAACCCTTTTGACTGAAACACCACATACTGTTGTTCACTAGGGGTTCAGGCCAGCTATGACGGGAATGTTTTTTTTCGGTCGTCAGTGGCACCCGTGGCAGGATAAATTAGCTGTCCTCACACTGACTTCTACGTCTGCTAGAGGGACAACTAAGATAAGCTGAACATTTCCTGTGTCTTTCAGCCCACAGCTGTGAAGTTAAACAGCACCCAGCCTTAATTAGCAGCGAGGCCTTAGCCTGCTTGTGAATGGAGCCTTTTGCTTGACTGCAGTTTACACCTGATAGTATTTCATTACATTGACGCTGTGAGGGGGGCAAGTTACAGCTTGATGGCCAGACACCCAGACCAAAATGTAAGATCAATTGTAGAAAGAAAAAAAAAAAAGGAGCCAAAGCCTTGATTCCAAAGTCTTAGCTTGGGGCAAAAGCACTGCTGTGATTGTAGACATGTAGTAACAAATGCATCACCTCCATGCACTCTTCACTTTTCATTCATTAAGATTAGAACATCTGGTGCTTTCCTGGCTGAAACTCTCTTTGTCTGGGTAACAGGTTACGTTCATGGTTTATTCATGACATTCTTGTCCCAGAGCGCCTCTTCGCCGTGCAAAGTAGCGAATGAAAGAGAGCCACAGCCTGTCGCCTGAATATGTTTGATAAAAATCTGTTGTGTGCAGGAGGAATGGCATAGTGCATGACCTTCACACTCTTCAGGCAGTGTTAGACTGACTCTGCGTGTGTGCGTACAGAGGTAGAGAGTCAGGTGAGGTACAGTGAGGTAGAGAGTCAGGTGAGGTACAGTGAGGTAGAGAGGCAGGTGAGATACAGTGAGGTAGAGAGGCAG
>JBBIGA010108342.1:0-10715 GCA_037576975.1 Alestes dentex | reverse complement strand
CACACACACACACACACACACACACACACACACACACACACACACACACACACACACACACACACGACTGGCCCCTAAACATATGAGTCACACTCATATGTAACTGTTGCTACAGTTTCTTTACCATGGAACGGTGGAATTTGCAGTTCCAGCATCTTCCATCATTAAAGCTTAACCACTATCCGCTTTCGGAGTTGTCTTCTCTGCACCATCTCCATGGAAACGGTGGCTTCATACAAAGGCACAGGATTCTCGACTAGTGGCCTAAACATAAAAAAAAAAGAGTCAGTCTTCACAGAACATCCCACTCTTCTCTCAGGATGGTTTGAAGGCAAATTTGTTTCTTATCTTACCTGAAAGTCCCTGTCGATAGCTTCTCCATCACGTCTTTCATTATATCTGGGAGAGAGAGCGCTTAAGGCACGTAACCCAGTTTAGCCAGGGCTGACATATGCACAGTAGCGCAAGAAAGAGGGCATTCCAGCAGCCTCAGGACAACATGAAAAAGGGCTTCTCAGGCCTCAGCCACATTCAGTTACTGATATCCGACCATATGCACACTGTAAGGTCTATGGCGTGAGACCAACACCCCGGCGGAAAAGCCCCCCTTCTTATCTCTCTAGCGTTTTACAGTGTTAAGAGTCAGCTGAAGGACCTATGACAAATTTACTTCACCTACAATTTGTACAGTTGAGAGGCATTTTAATGATGATGAAATAAAGAAGAAAGATTTGAGTTCTAGAGCAGAGGCCCTCAACCACCGGGCCGCACGTGAAGACAGAATAAATTTATGACAGAATTTACTGATTAAGTAAAAAACATACTTTGTTTTTAGTTGTATCTATACCGTGAAAATATTATTCTACATGAAACTGGTCAGTGGGGCAAAAGAATGGTTGGGGGGGCCGCTGTTCTATAGTATCCCATTTCTCTTTCTGGAGTTCAAATGAGGACTCATGAGCACCCCCTATGTGCTCTTACTACAGCCTGGTCCATTTACTGACTACTCAGATGCAAGTAAAAATGCTCCTGTTTTAACTTGGCACTGAGTTACTTCATGCTTCATCTGGACTGAGTCACTGTAGATGAGCAAATTAGCTCAAAAAAATACTGAGAGCTGATATTCCAGTAATGACTTGCAGAGCTTAGAAAATGCAGGCGTTTTAACCAAAAGGCAAGCATTTAAACCAAACACCCTCGAAGGTTCTTGCTTTTTAGGTCTAGACGTTGTTGATGTCACCAAAGTGAGGACCTCATTTGGGACTAAATTCTTCTACCTCCCTTCACACACCTGAATCGACCATCATTACAGCTAAAATACTAGTTATAATGTAATGGCATTCAGACTGTATGTGCATATATGCATAGGCATTAACCTCCTTATAGAATCCACTTTATTATTTAGAACAGAGGCCAATGTCCACAGTGCCCCGTCTTAAACAGACTCACTAAACCTGGCAGTTAACAGGTGTGTTGAACCAGGTGTGCTTGAACAGGGAAATCACCAAACTGTGCAGTAAATGGCTGGAAATCACCACCCCCTCCTGCCAAAAAAGCACTATCAAAGCTAGCTATAACTTTTCCACTCTGCTCGGGTAAGCACTTTTATAGTGCTTTCCCCCCTATTTTTCATTGTTACTTAGATTAAAAGCACTCACTGCCTCTTTTCAAACTGCTACGTCTCAGTGTTTTGGAGGGAGAACTGCCCAGTTCTGTTTATGTGAGCTGTCAGACGCCTACAAACCATGCAGAGATAAGTGATTTTTTTTTTCCTCCTCTAACATTTAACTGAAGTCATCGTCAAGCTTCAATAAAAAATTCAACTCATTATTTCATAATCCTGTTTGCTAAAGAGTATAATTAAATGTATTAAATGAGGTAGAATACTAAACTCAGAAGGTCTGCGTGCCAGCTCAACCATTCTTCGCATTACGAGTGCGGGGCCAGTATGCAGAAGGACTGAATGGCTGTGGCAGTGTCAGGATTCGAGGGCGGGTCCTGACAATAGGAGGTAAGCCTCTTAGTTAACATCTGTCTAACACAATTGGAACAAGAGGATTAAACGACCAGATTGGTTTTATAAGGATACGAAGATATCTACCCTGTCTGGCTCGGGATGCTCCCCACACCTCCTCGTTTAGAAAGGAGACGGAGGCGGCTTTGAGAAACAGACTTCGACTGTCTGGAGGATCCAGCTAAGGGCAAATGCCAAAAGAATCGTTACGGACAAATGAAAGGTGCAAACAGGAGTTCAGTTCAATTCGGTCAACAGAGTTTAGATGTCACCTAATAGCATAGATGTAATCTAAACGCTAATGTCACAGTGCAGTTTGGAAATGTTTCTGTTTCAGGAACGGTGATGTAACCGCTAACCTGCAAGTTGTCTTCTGTGGTGACCCAGTGACCGCCGACTGCTAGAAGAGTGACGATTTCGTGTTTGTGTGGAAGATCCGCTTGGACGGCAGACTCCTCTTCATAGAGCCGCACTGGTTGGAGGAAAAAAAGATTTAAATGACTGACAGCGCGTGGCTAAATGCTAACTGTAATAACCTCAATGCTAAGTAACATTGATGAGCATTCTTTTACCTGATTAAAAAGGAAAAGGAACAGTCGCACCAACAGTGCTTCAACACCAGACTAGGAACTTGCTATATAGACTGTGGTTATGTGGCACAGACTTTTCATACATTACAGGTTTTGTATTATGTAGTACGGCTGCACAATATATCACAATACCGATATTGCAGAATGCTGCTCTATGCACATAAAGCCAAAAACAATGTTTTTGCACTGGAAACACCTTTCCCAGCCATAATTCCAAATGAGCGTTTCTAAAAATATATAAAAATATATATGTCACTCAAAAAAGATGTACAGCTCCAGAAAAAAAATAAGAGACCACTGCACTTTACTTTTAAATCCGCATCCGCAGTAGGACCACCATTCCATGCCAGTGTCTGTTAAATTCCTACACAAGCTCCTCATTCTGCTTTATGAGGGACTGATTAGTGATCACCTGAATCACATCTTATTTAATGAAGAAAAGTATAAAAACACTGCTGTAATAGACACTCTCCTCTCACAATGAGACCAGCTGGATGGTAAAAACACTACTAGAAGTTCGTCAAAGGTAAGTATTACCATTGTGTTTAAGCGTGAACACGAGATTTGTTTTCTTTGAATTATCAAAGTTCTGTAAACACGGCACAATTTCTCTTATTTGGATATCATTTCCTTTAAAAGTATGCTTTAAAGAACAATATTTTTATTTGAAAAATTAGGAGAAATTTGTCAACTGAACACTGCTGCGGTGATCTCCTTTTTTTCTGGAGCTCTATGCTGCAAGCTTTAGAATTACTGTAACGTAACTACAGTGCTACTGTTTAGTGCATCTTTATCATATAAGCAAAGTTCTTCATGTCTCACCTCCTGAGTCAATGACTATGTCCACTCCAAGTCCTCCTGTCTCTTCCAGACATGAGTCTACTAGGTCTACTTTGGAGTCCCAGACTCCAATCACCCTGGCTGGAAAATACAAGAAACGTGCTTGGACTAAATCCAGCTAATACCCACACGCTGTCAAAAGTCATCGTCGCCATCATTATTATCGTCTTGGCACTTCGAAAGTAAGGGTGACACTAAATGGCTCTTTTCCACCTGCTACGATTATTAGGCTCATGCAAGCGCCAGACACTTACACTATAAAACACTCACCTACAAGCGATTCCAGCACACCTTGTGCAAGTGCCAGGAATCAGAACGAAGAGAAAAGGCAGATTAGATCAGATCAGATGAAGAAGAGTGAAAGAAGGAAGCTAGAGTCAGAATGCCATTTCTTATGGCAGCACATTACTGCAGGATCAAATGTGCAAGACTTCCATGCAATGGCTATCATGACAAACCTAAACTGAGAAATTTGCTCTGTTGTTACATCTCACCATCATTTTCTACCCTACTAGCATCTGAAACGCCTGAAGTGGAGAAACACTTACCCACACTCGGCCTGAGCTCTTCTAGGAACTTCTGGTCCTCAGGGGACATGGCCGTAGCTAGAACTTTCACGCCGTGGTAGTGGGCTAGCTGGATAGCCAGCAGTCCAAATGGCTGCAAACATAAGACAAATATTGTACATGGATATGGTTACCTTTCCTACGAAAGCAAATGTGCCATAAATAACAGTGTGTAGACACCAGCTAATGCATTGATAGGGAATCCCCCTTTTCTGCTGTAACAAACCTCTATTCTTCTAAGAAGGCTTTGCACTAGACATTGGAAATGTTAGGCTAATGTGCGGCTGCTCCAGAACGTCCCATTCTTTTCGCTTTTGCATGGAGATTTTCACACGCATCTTTTCAAACTGCCGCTGACACCACGCCCCTGAACAGCTCAACACGCTTGGAGGAGAACACTAACTGCTCATTTTCGTCTAAGCACAGTCTTGTTGTATACTTGTTTGGTCTCCTTAGTTATACAGTTTTGTTTTTCTCTTTGATGTTTTCATGCTTGTCGTTTGTCACATAGCCCTGGTTGTATGTATCAAATCCGGCTCGAGAGACTACAGTTGGCTAAAACATTTACCTTTGAGTTTGTTTATTATTAATGTGCCAGATTTTTAAAAAAATTGAATAATTTGATTTTAACATTGTTTAATTTAGCTACTCCTGCTGCTCTTTAGCTTCAAATACTTGGTTCTGCAGGCACTTATTCCAGTGTTACGAAACAATATTTCAAGAATGTTCTCGCCTCCGTAACAAGAAGTAAGTTGTATGCAAAACGACATATTTTGGCCATGTTCTAAGAGTAATAAGGAAATAACTTGATAAGACCCCTTTAAAATAACAGCAGCTGAGTTCATAACATAGTTGTAATAAACACCGAAATATTAACGAAGGTACATACACTCGCTCCGTCCAGCACAAGCAGCGTGTTTCCCACAGCCATCCGCGCCAGGGTGTGTAGAGCTGTGTAGGCCTTGAGTCCATCCTTAATCGCTCCGGCCGCTTCAAACCAGCTCACTTTCTCAGGCTTCTGAACTGTCAACAACCAGAGACATACACACTTTGTTGATACTTAAAGCACAACACACACGACATCAGGATGATGCTGTTAAAATACTTTCTCTGTATTACATACAAAAATGTTTATTTTAAAATCATAACTGTCAGTACTTTATGGATAATACCTAAATTATATTCATCTATAAAGACGACATCACAGAGACCAGAAATTTCAGCATCCAAAGGGAGGATTCCTGAGGGGAAAAAAAAAAAGAGAGAGTTCACATCTCACACTCATTAGTCTAGACATCTCTGAGACGACTTGGCAATAATAGTTCATACCTACAACCTCATCATCAGGATGGAAAAAGGTCACAGCGGGCCCGACTGAAAGGTTGAGAAGTGAAAGCTGTTACAATGAGAACATAAGACATCAAGGAATATGCACAGATCATCCAACAACGTTACCGTGTCTATTAACAGTAGCATTACGCCTGTGATATACACTAAATGGACAAAAGTATTGGGACACACCTGTTTTTGAGAGTTTGGGCTAGGCCCCATCCCTAAGTTCGTTCAATTCATGTGAGCACACTGAATCATCAAAACATCTACAAAAGCTCATATGGAACATCTGAGGCTGGTCAGTTTGCACAGAGGACACAACAAAAAAAACGCCATTTCTTTTGCATACTGCTTCTGATACCAGTATTGCAAAGATGATAACAATTAAAAAAATAATCCATGAAATAATACACACTGCCCAAAGTTACAGTTGATAAAGGAGGTCATAAAGAGCAACCTTGGAGTACAACTCCTGCAATCTCTCTTCCAATTGGGACGTGTTCCCTCTGCAGCTTCAAATCCTCACACAACTACAAAACAGACAAACAGACAGAGATCTGTGCTTGCTTTACTGTTACTGCATCAACACTGAAATCTGGGGCAAAGACAGTCACGCCTCAAGGTTTATAGCAAAATCAACAAACGGGCGGGCTGACCGAATGAACACTCACCTTTATGTCAACAGGACTCAGTGCACAGCTTTTGACTTGAACTTTGACTTGATGATTGCCAATAGCTGTAGGTACACTCTGTTAATAAAGACAAGACAGAAATGGAGAATATTTCCAATAATCATGTAACCTGAAGAATCAATAGAATATATATATATATAAACAATTTTAAATAAAATTAATATCCAGAATGCCTCACATTTCAAAAAAGGTGGTGATTTAAAACCAAGGCAAATAATTTGACAACAGTTTTTAACCAAATAACTATAATTTAATGAAATAAATTATCAAAAATATTTGGTTTGTATTGAAAGTAAAGATGAAGTGAATCCAATGTTTGTGTATAGTGTATCTTGGAATGTCTATTAACTCACCGTTTCTTGTATTATAAACTTCACCTCCCCAGCGTCACTCGGCTTGCAATACAGCCCTTTCATGACTGCTTTCCTACAAAGGTTTAACAAGTTTTATAATCAAAATACACTTGACCAGTGGCATATACACCTAGTCTACCCCCCAGGCTCAGGTAGCCACATGATAATCAGTAAATCTTGGTGTTTTCTCCACTCTTCAACATTGCATTTCGCAAGCTTGTTTCGGGTGTATGAAGAAAGGACCCGTATTCCTCAAGACTACTTCAGTAAATTACAAGGAAGCTTGCCTAAGACAGTTCAGGCTGTGAGTAGTAGACATAGCGGTGGACAGACCAAATACTGACTTTAAAGCTTGCTACAATGATTCAAAATCTTTGTGTTTTATACTGTATGTGCATGTTTGTTTGCACTTGTTGCAAGAAATCACTTTACCTACCTACTGTCTCATCTTCCTAGCAGATGTAAAGAAATGAGGGTTAGCTCAAGACTTTTGCATAGTACTGTATGCATGCAGTTATCTTTCATGCACACTATATGGACAACAGTATTGGGATGCCTGCCCATTACACCAACAGGGACTTCAGTGATATTGCGTTCAATATGGAGTTGTCCCCCTCTTTGCAGTTGTAACAGCTTCCACTCTTTTTGGAAGGCTTTGCACAAGATTTTGGAGTTTCTGTGGGAATTTGTGTCCATTCATTCTGTAGAGCACTTATAAGGTCAGACACTGATGTTGAACGAGAAGACCTGGCTCTCAATCTCTGTTCCAGTTCATCCCAAAGGTGTTGGATGGGGTTGAGGTCAGGGCTCTGTGCGGGCCAGTCAAGTAGTTTCCACAGTGAATTCATCCAGCCATGTCTTTACGGACCTTGCTTTGTGCACTGGGGCACAGTCATGCTGGAATAGAAAAGGTTCCACAAAGAGTCCACAAAGTTGGAAGTATGGCATTGTCCAAAATCTGTTGGTATGCTGAAGCATAAGAATTGCTCTTCACGGGGAGTAAGGGGTCTAGCCTAAACCATGAAAAACAGGCGTGTCCCAATACTTTTGTCCACATAGTGTCTCTTTCCTGCTAGCTTGCTAACTGAGACGGGTCAGTATGGTGCGAATGTTAAGCTTAATCAGATATTTGTCCCCCTAATGACACAAGGTACAAAATAAAACAATACAAATCTCATCTGCACAGTTCTGTTAGGCAACCTCCATACCTTTAAATCCTTATTTTTTGTGTTTCTCCTCTGTAACAGTGACACCCACCGCCTGATCAAAACAATGACGGTCTCGCGTGTACATCGCACTTCTCGCGATACTTGGGGGATTCCACCGTTGCGTAGCAAAAGCTGGGGAGTAGAAAAATAAAAAAAGGAGAGAGGGAGGTTTTTCATTCGTTTTTAGAGGCTCCAGCTGCCCATTCATTCTCTTTCCTGGTTCATTCCTACAAACCAGTCGTTAAAATATGGATGACGAACGATGAGGTAAGAGAAAATATGGCTTTTATTGTTTTTCCTCCCTTTTTCAGGCTTGTCCTTTTTGACAAGCGTCCCTGGACCGTCGAGAAAATGTGGCTAGCAGAGCTTAGCTAACCGCTCCCACACCTTCTCATCCCCTCACACACAGTTTGCACACAGTAGCTGCACCTTGTGGTGCACATTCGTTTCATTTAAAGGTCTTTTGAGCTTGCAGTGAAGTTATATAATGCAAAAATGGCCAGTATTCCTGTGCACACAGGGTTAAGTCCTTTCATGAGTAAGCTGTGCTAGCTTAGACTGAGCTGAGTTGTACAAGCCTGCTAATGGTTCTTGTTATGCAGACGGGCTTCAAACGTAACCTTTTTAGTCCCAACCGACAAAAAGGTGTATATAAAATGTGTTTGGGCTGCCTTAGGCATGTGGAGATAGCAGGCAGAGTCAGCTTTAGCAGCCTTGCTACTATCTCCCACACCTTCTCATCCCTCACACATTGAGATGTACAGTCGTTTCATTTAAGGTCGTCTGAGCTTGCTGTGAAGTTATATAGTTGTAAAATTGCCAATATTTCTGTGCAGGCTAGGGTTAAATCCTTTCAGGAGTAAGCTGTGTTAGCCAAGACTGAGTAGCTCAGTTGATAGGGGTTCTTGTTATGCAGACGTGCTAAAAACTTCAGCTTTTTTGTAAAAAAAAAAAAAATTTAATATAAAATGTGTTCGGGCTTCCTTGGACATGTGGGGATGGTAGGTAGAGTCGGCTCTAGCAGCCTATCTCAGGCTAAATCCGATGTTGTTGGTCCATGGTACTGTTGCTAATGTGAACCAGTCTTTATGTTGTGTCCTTTCATGTTGCCTTTTTTGCTTTATACTTGTAACAGACAGTGCTTCTAGGTGCACACGCTGCCCAAGAGATAAAGTGGAGGCCATGAGTTATTATCCAGTCCTGACAACTGGAGTTAAGACTAGAGATAACCCCCCCTCCCCTCACAGTTTGGCCCACATTGCTCTTTACAGAATGAAACTTTTGCGTTCTCCTGTTTCGTGATTTTATGATAAGGTTGTTTTGTTTCGATTCGTTGTGAAGGCCTTCCGAAAGCTGTCTCAGCTCGTCTTAGAGGAGACATTGTGATCACTGTGTGAAGAATGGGATTATTTTAGTTTATTAATGGAAAACACCACATGTTTAATAGTGCCTCAACAGTATGCTGTGCAGTTTTTGTAAATGCTATAAAGTGCACCTGGTTGACAACTGCACACACGGCTCCATTAGAATGGGATTTTCTGGAGCAACTTAACAAGGTCAACTTAACAACAGTCTAGAGGGGTATAAAGCCCCTCAGCACTGGGCTGTGAAGCAGTAGAGCTGAGTTCTGTGCGAAGGATGGGATTATGGCACTTTATGAATGAAAAACACCATGTTTAATAGTGCCTCAGTAGTAAATTTAGTAAATGTAGCTGCTTTAAGGTGCAAACCGTTGACAGTTGCGCACACAGCTTCATGGACAAGCATTGGTAATAGAATGGGATATTTTTGAATCACCCTCACATGACCCTAAGTCGCCCCCCCCAGCGCTGAGCTGTGAAGCAGTGGAGCTGAGTTTTCTGGAGTGATGGAGCTCCATCCATTAATTTTGCGATTAACCATATCTGGTCATCTAATATTAGTACCCAACTTCAGTCACGCTCTTGAGGTTGAATGCAATCAAATTTTCAAGGCTATGTTCCTAGTGTAAACCCTTCCAGAAGAGTAGCAGATAGAGGGACAAATTTATGCTCTTAATTTCAGGGGCACTGTAAAAGCTGTCTCAAGGAGACATTGTAATCACTGTGTGAAGAATGTGATTATGGTAGTATATTAATGAAAAATACCACATGTTTAATAGTGTCTCAACTGTATGCTGTGCAGATTTAGTAAATCTAGCTGCTTTAAGGTGCATCCAGTTACGCACACAGCTCTATAGAAAAACATTGCTAATAGGACAGCACCCTCACATGAGCCTAAGGTTGCAAGTGGCTAGAGGAGAATAAAGCCCACCAGCATTGGGCTGTGAAACAGTGGAACTGAGTTTTCTGAAGTGATGGCGCTCCATCCAATAACTTTGCGATTAATCATATCTAGTGAAGTAGCCTTTATAGTCACACGTGAACAATATGAAATTCTCCCTTTGCGTTTAACCCATTCACCAAGTGAAGCAGTGGGCAGCACCCAGGGAGCAGTGTGTGGGTATGTTACCTTGCTTAAGGGTACCTCAGTGGTGCCACTCGCAGTTTTGGATTAGAACCCACGACCTTCTGATCGCAGGGATAACGCCCTAACCACCAGCCGCCCCAATCTAGTCATCTAATATCAGTACCCAACCTCAGTAAAGCTATTTGGTTGAATCAATCAAACCTTCAGGGCTATCTTCCTAGTGTAAACCCTTTCAGAAGAGTAGAAGATGTTACTGCAGCAAAAGGGGGACTTATTCTTATTCATGCCCTTGATTTCAGAAGAAACGTCGGGTGAGCTGGTGTTGAAAGGGTGTAGAAATATGATGTGTGTACACTGTGACACTCCCACAAGTCCAGGAATCTTGTTTAGTTTTTGTAAATTGTCGTGGGAAGCTGTTTAATGAGATTATAGTGGCTGTGAGGCGGGCCCCCTCTGTGTGGGGTTGGGATCTGGGGAAGAACTGCTTGGAGGAATCTGTCGAGGATCATTGTTAAAGGACAAAAGAAAAGCATTCTTTCTTCCTCTTAATCTTTCTCTCACTTCTCTCCCTTTTCTTCCTGTTTCTCTTCACACACTCTCTCTCTCTCTCTCTCTCTCTCTCTCTCTCTCTCTCTCTCTCTCTCTCCCTCTCTCTATCTCTCTCTCTCTCTC
>JBBIGA010108331.1:0-10715 GCA_037576975.1 Alestes dentex | reverse complement strand
AAACGGTAAGTTCATACTGAGCTTAGTTTAGTTGCAGATACACACATGTATTGTTATCTTGGCAAATCTGAACACAATGTGTGACTTTAGTGAGACTTCTACAAAAACTCAAAAGACGATATTATGGGAGTCCTTTGCTCAGGGACCTTAATCTTAGGGTTAAAACTCTCCTACCCATGCAAACCTCTACCTGGACCACATCCCACGGAATGAAAAAAATTCTTTATTGGGTTTCATAGAATAGTAAGTGTTTATGTCATTCGTCTGTCGCTGAGTCATTCAGAGTTGTGTGATGTAAAATCGTTAACTGTAGAAAAACTTTCTGTACAGCTGTAGAAATAGGACTCGGGTGTCATAAATACAGCCAATTGATTTACTATCCAAAATTACCTGTATGTTTATATGTAGTAAGAGTAAAAAAAGTGGGAGAACTGAAAAAACAAAAGTTTTCTTTGTTTACTTAGGTTTTAGGCCAAAAGCGCATCGCTCACCTGCAATAAAACAATGTCTCAGACCTCCGGCAGCATATTTGTGACGATTTCATGCATTAACCTTTTGTGCAGGAGCTTTTACAGGCATTAAACTCTTTGGGCATCTGGTTCACCGATGCTGTGAACAATTCTCTGGCAAGTTCACCTAGAATGGCACATTTCACTTCAAACCACTGGGAATGGCTTTGTTTACATTTTAACAGTTTATTTATGCTGAAATTTTGGTTAACGGCAATGGCTGCCAGGCAACATAACACATTGGTACATTTATGCAGAATTCAAGTGATGTGTGTGGTCATTTGTGTGTATATGAAGTGTTTTACAATTCAGATGTGGCAGTCATTCAAACTGTAGAGCTGGAACTACACTGAAGCAGGGGATATTGTTATTATTATTATTAGTGAAATACACACTGTTGTTGCATATTAAATACATTTGTTTAGCAATGACTGATTGGTATGTCAAAATCAAGTGTTTTTAAAAAGTAAATAATGCCGAAATATCAGACATTCAAAAGGATTTCTTATTCCTTGCCTTCAGGCAGACGGTTTACTGCAATCAAAGATCATCTCTTGAAATATCGACTGCCTCTGCTTTTGTACTTCTGTTGATAGCAAAGTAACAGCTTTAAAATGAACAGGAACTGTCTGCTTCCAGTTTTAGTCACAATGTTTTACCATCATCAATATTCACCAACATATCCTCAAATGTCCTGGTTATTCTTTTCCATTGCCAACAAACCGCAGAGTCCTCATGTAAGAGTGGCAGGATTAATGAGAGGGATCTCCACAGCCCACAAATCATCATGCCATGTTTGTCAATGTGATAAACTGCAACATCCTCACACAGACCAAAAGTCCAAAGACAGATACATCAGGTGAACTGGAGATGCTAAATTGCCCCTAGGTGTGACTAGGCGTGAGTGTGTTTGTCTGTATGTCAGGGTGTCCAGGGTGCTTCCCTGCCTTTATGCTGGGATCGGCTCCAGCACCCTCCTCAACCCTCAACCATGCGTGAATAAATGAATGTTACCACTACCGGTAATTGATGCTACAGTGTTTGATAGCATGACAGTTTATGCCACAAGCTAATTAAATCGAATATAACAGTATCTGCCTTGTACATGCCAATGTTATGTTACCAATAAGAAAATGTCATACAGTGTCAGATGTCACTCAGTAGATTTAGGCATGCAGTTTGCTTGGCACTAATTGGTGTGCAAAAGCTTTCTTTACTTGTTAGCTTCTTTAGCTCTGTAGCTCCAAATAAAAATTCAAGATGCAAACTTGCATTACCTGACTGAGTACATTTG
This sequence comes from Alestes dentex, assembly GCA_037576975.1. Classification (NCBI taxonomy): domain Eukaryota; kingdom Metazoa; phylum Chordata; class Actinopteri; order Characiformes; family Alestidae; genus Alestes; species Alestes dentex. The sequence continues at coordinate 8,912 of JBBIGA010108331.1, read as the reverse complement.
GGATAAATGAAAGATGTAAAAAAAAAAATTTTCCCACAGAACTATCACTCCAAAGCCATAAGGGCAGTTTAAATAGATGGTAAATGAAAAATGAACTGTCCCTGCTCTAGCTGTACTCCGGTACACAGCAGTCTGCTCTACCTTAAAAGGTACCATAAAAGGTCCTTCTCCATGATGGAGGACCTAGTGTATATTGTTGCTTGTCTGGTAACCTTATAGGAGAAAGAAATCTATTAGTAACTTTCAATTTAAGCACAACATAACAGGATTTTGTTTAAAACTATTTTAGACCAATGCTAGAGGTTTATTTGTCCCACAATGTAAACAGCTGGCATTTTCATTGCTGTAAAAAGGTTAGGAGGTTTTGGGCTTTAATACATGGTCGTATATGGCACCAAACAGTTGCTACCATTATTATTACAAGTTATGGAGCTTTTTTGGTACAATACAGTAAGCCATGTAGAAAACTGAAGTACAGCACAGTGCAGTTCAGAAACTGTGGGAAAAATGTCCAAAACACAAGGTAACCGTCTAGATCAAAGCTTAAGCGTGGCGAATACTGGGTGGACATTGCATGGCTAACTTCACAGCGCTGTGGGATGAATAATACTGGCCTGATCTCATAGGCCTGCCAAAAAGGCCCAGCTCCAATCATCCTGTATTAGCCTTTCATCTGTGAAGCAAAGGATGCTCCCCCAACAAGCACATCCAGCTTTAATTCAAAACTAATGATAGTTCATATGGGGGGGGAATGATGAATAGGCTTAATAATGTTTCATTAATACTCCTTTCTACAGTACAATCCATACATCAGGAGAGACAAAAAGCTTATTCACGGTATATACACACACACTAAAAAAAAAAACTAAAAGATATGTTAACAAGACCTACATATTCCCACTTCTCTGTCATGTGCAAAGAACACTGAGGTGGAGAGAAAATAATCATTTGAAACCGGATTAGCTGAAGTGTCTCCTGCATCTTAATATTCAGTGACAGCATGTTCTAGCCTCAGTAAGAATAGCAATGTTGGCGGAAGGAAGGCAGATGTTTTCCGCATTAGAATGAATGGTTTAACACTCTGCAGGAGAAATAGCTCAGCAGACCTGGAAATGACTCAGTCAATTACACTGACAGAGGTGATGGAGACTACACACACACAAACACACACACAGACTCATACAGAATGTGATGTTTGTTCAGATGGATTATGAAGCACACGGTAGGTGTGCTAACATCTACAGATGGGTGATAAATTAAAGGACAAAACAAACCAGTTACCCCTCAGTCCAACATAAGTTTAGAAGAGACCACCCCCATCAAGACAGACATGTTTCATTAAAGGTTAAAGATTATTTGTCTTGCTGTTACCCTTCCCTCTGGGACAAAGATGCCCACATCTGGTCCTGGAGAACCAGTGTCCAACACAGTTTGATGACGTGCCTGCTCAAACACACCTGGTTCGATTTACCAGTGTTCTGGACCAAAACTAGGCACCCCTGATGTTGAGGGACAAGCAAATCCAAACCATGCCATGCCCCCAAAAGCATAACAGAGCAACTGGACCACTTCATTGTAAAGATCAAGCATTCTGGCTTATTCTGTTTATTTTTGTACATCTGCATATGCACTCACCCACTTGTGGAGAACATGGTGAACAATGACAATCTGATTATTTAATTTCTCCATATCTATGTAGATCAGTGCCTGTGAGTTTTCCACCAAAGAACTCTCAGATGTGTGTTTGTCTTATTATATATATATATATATATATATGTAGTTGTGGACAGTGTGTTTTAGCTGGCACCGTCTGATCATATCCTCTGTGAGCTCAGGAACTTATCATATTCTGTTTTTTAATCAGTATCGCACAAATGCATGAGTCTTGCGCTGACATTTTCCAGCCCTATTTACTGATGTCATTCCCACAGATCTAAATGCAGATGTCACTTTCGTCACTGTTCCTATAGAAACTCTGGCCAGCTGAATACTCTTTGTAACTGAAGCTCCTGCCATCCATACCTTAACAGAGAAAACACATTCAAAGACATTTAGATTTTTTTTCATTATGGTATCAAGGTCATTTGGACCTGCTCAGCATTTTTATACATGCCATAATGGTATGATGTTTAAGTCACGCAGTATACCTGGCTGAACTCATTTTCCCACTAATTTATTCAGCTTTTTAAATTCATATTAGGCAGTAAATGGAGTGGACCGTACAGAGACAGGCTATCAAACACATGGGGTAATTAATTTAAGCCTGCTACAAAACACCAGACCAGAAAAAAAAAGCTACGAGCAGAAATGAAGGCTTTCAATATGTGAAGTCACGTAAATGATAAATTATTTCAAGAAACTGAAGAGGAAAAACCAATCTACCAAATGCTCCTGGTCTCTGTGTAAAATGAGCACAATGAAAAAGTCCATCAGCTGCCCCTGCCTGTCTCCGAGGCTTCAGCTGTATTGGCCGACTTAATGAAGTTCATCTAAAGAACACCTTTCACCTAAAATTATTTTAATTTTCTGTACCAGTTTTTTTTTCCCAGTGTATTTTAGTCTACATGGCTTATTATTCAGTGAGTGTAGTTCATATTACTAACTAACAGCAATAACTCACCTTTGAGCACAGGCACCGCGTTGTTGCTGATTATGGTGTTCATGTTCACCTGGAGAGGTGTGGGGGGGCCTTACTGTTTTACACACATGTACACACATACACAAGGAAGCTTGGAGCTGCTTTAGCCAGCTAAATGTGAGTGAGTGTGTAAGAGAGTGAGTGGGTGAGTAAACCAGCACCATAAGATGCTTTACATCTGAAAAAGAAAAAAAACCAAAATGTATAAGGTACTAGACAGCACACACACACACACACACACACACACACACACACACACACACACACACACACACACGTGGATACGCCAGCTATACATTTCCATTTACGCAACCTAAGTCTGCTCTCATCTGATTTCAGCAGACCCCACACACCAGGAGAGTTTCATAAAATTCAAAAAGTCTGAATTATTAATTCACTGAGAAAATCATTAACACTGCCCACATCTCTGTACTGCTCATGCTCCACTCTGCAGCCTTCAGAAGTGCAGGCTGACACATAAATACAAGGACTAGAATTAGATGTTGTGTTTATCATAAAATATAAATAGACCGCATCATTAATCCACAATAGCCATGAAATGAATCAGCGCTGAGATAAGGATGGTTTATAACCCTGTGTAAAGGAAATCTTCTTTAAATTATATTAGGCAAAATGAGGCACCAAGGCTGTTACTGGAACAGGCAGCCGCTCTCAATCAGTACACAACCAATTTAAAGATGCTCTAACTTCATTCTGCAAATGGTCAACTAAGGATGGTCATTTACTTTGTGTATGTCACTGATTCCGGAGCGGTAATGATTCAGTTTTCATCAGCAAAGCCAAGCAAAGCAACAGAACAGTCCTTGACTCCTTATGGCTTATACTTCTCTCTCTCTCTCTCTCTCTTTCTCTCTCTCTCTCTCTCTCTCTCTCTCTCTCGTTATTTTTTTTTCATTTGTTTTCCCCTGTGTGTACCTTTTCCATGTAAAACCACTTTTTATGCTCTCCCAGCGGTGTGTGTGTGTGTGTGTGTGTGTGTGTGTGTGTGTGTGTGTGTGTGTGTGTGTGTGTGTGTGTGTGTGAATGTAACTGTGTTAGGTTGAGTATACTGGAATGTATGGCACTCCATGTGCCGTGTGGGAGGAAAAAGCCAAAGCTTTCTCTGGTAGACACCAGTAGAACCCATATCAAGAAAAAAAACCAAACTTTAAAATAAACTTTCTTTAAAACAAACGATTTTTGGAACCACATTTCATGAAAAAAATAAACATTTCTTTAAAACAAAATGTAAACAATGTAAACATTGTTAATGTTTCACGTACCCGACCCTATAGGAAAACTAAACTGAAGAAGAGCCTGTTTTATATTCGTCATGGTTGTGATGTCACAGTCATGGACACATTTACTTATTAATCTATGGCAGTCCTCTATATTTACTTGTATTCTTTTATTCCTAAAACAGGGCCATGATCTATCCTGGACAAGCACTAACGGTGCATGCAAGAGACGTGAGGGATCTTTGTATGCAAAGCTGTGCTGGACGTCGGAGTTCTGACCTTTTATGTGGGAAGCACAGACAGAGCAGGGAGCGATTTGTCACATGCTGTGTGAAAAGCCCTTAATTCTGAGGGATAAAGAGAGTCAGGAAAATGGTTATGAATGGTTATGACTGTTCTTTGGGAAATAGAACCTCACATATGTTATAAGCGGACAGGCAAAAAGTAAAATACAAAACTATGGAGAATATGGGCCCTTTTTAAGACGAGAGTCTCTGAATCTCTGTACTTTTAGTCTATTAGATTGAAGGCAGGAGATCTGGCATGCAGCTGCAGTTGGAGACTCACAGGGCACGTCTGACATACAAAGGGTCGTGTTGTTTTTCGCTCCAGTTTTGGCCTTGTTCAGAGCCAATGACTGCTGACATTACACCTCTGAAAGGTGAGGGCAGTGACAACGCTGCTATCTCCATGGTGTGACCTGTGTGTGTGTGTGTGCGTGCATTTTTTTTTCCTTTTTTTCAGTTTTCATGACAAAGTGGCCTGACTATGTAGGAGAACCAGGGCTAACCTACAGTACCAACAAAAGCTCCATGTTTGATTTTTTAAACTAGAAGAGTTATGTAACTGAGGTTAAGATTCGACTTAGATTTAGAGTTAGGCTTAGAATCTAAAATCTTTTAACATACTGTAGAGGCTATTGGGACAAAACCACATTTTTTAAATCACCATCTGCCCTTTACAGTGTGTGAATATTTCTTGACGAATGCACCATTAGAAATGCTGTTTTTAAATTAACTTAAAAAAAATTAGTTCCATTTACTTCCATTCAGTGTTAAGAATGTTTTCTCCTTCTCCTGTAAAGTTAGCATTATACAAATATTTTATATCTATATACATATGGAACATGTTGTAAATATACACTGTTAGAAAAATGGAACTCTTTTGGTAAATCTTAGCTCCCCCCAAAAATAAAGTCATGTAAATGTAAGTAGAAACATGGCACATCTAAATGTGTTCTCTGTGAAGGACAACTCATTTTCACTTAGAAAATGAATAAAACATAACTGATGTGCTCAAACTTTTGCTTATAACTGATTCATTTCATCACTAAGTGTCTTTGCTAGAGAAAACACCATTAAACCAAGCTTTAATGCAGTAAAAATGAATACAAATCTAAATGAAAACACTAAGATAAATAAAATCCCTGCTTGTATGTGTGTATTCTAATTTGTGTTTATATTACTGCTCAGATAAAAAGCTGTTTAAACTACCCAAGCACTGCACAAAAAAAGGTACTAAGCTGTCACTGTGGCGGTATCCCTGTAGTCAATGGGGTGATGTTCGTGCCCTGAATAACAAATTTATACCTGCACAGTACCATTTTTCCGACACTGAGGGTACTTACAAATATATATTAGAAACAGAAAACTTTATTGATCCCGGAGAAAACTGCTTATGACTACACAGACACACAGAGACAACATAAGTACAATATAATATAAAGAACAAAACAAATATAAAGACTAAATAAAATTAAATACAGACTCGGCAGAAAAAAAATACAAAAAAAAACAATGCTAGATACACAAATAATACTATAGCTATAGACTTACTCTTGAGCAATTTACTAGTTACATAAATAGTGGTTAGGTGTATTTCTCTACATTGAGTACATTATTGCATGGAATACTGACTTCAGTTCATATGAGACACATGGGTAATATTCAGTATTCATTATGTACATCGCATTATCATAACCAGGGTCATGGCTCAACACCTCGCTAGAGTCTATCTCAGTCATCAGAGGGCAAAAAGCAGAGAAACACCCTGGACAGGTCACCAGTCTATCACAGGGCAGACACAGAGACTCACTCGCACATTTAGCATGTCCAATTCCCCAAAATGCAACACGGGCACAGGGAGAACAAACTACACACAGAAAGGACCCTCAGCCACCCCTGCCGGTGCCTAGGACCCTCTAGCCATGAGGAGACAGTGCTACCCACAAGGTACCAAGTCCTGACAAGGTACAAAAACAATTGTGTGTGTGCTTGTGTGTGTACATGTGTGTCTTCTGGCTTACAGCCAGCACCTCAATTACATGGTTGGGGTGAGAGACCTTTAGCGTACGCTAGCCTACACACAGGCAATCTTTCTTTTTTAGGGAAGCACGCTCGAAATAAAGTCTGTCTCACACAGATGACTCTATTTGCCAGACAGCTGTCAGAACGCTAGTGGGCTGTGGGTGATGGATTTGGGCAAGTGAGAAACAAGAGATTACAAGCAATTACTGGTGTTCCTTATCAGTGACTTCCTATTGGACAGACTCATATCTGCTTGACGAGGCACAAAGCAACATGTTGTTTCATCATTTAATAAAAAATCAAATGCTTTTCGATTTTTTTTCAGTGAAACAGCGTATCTTGTTATTTCTAGCCTGTTTTGTTATATCAACGTTTGACTCAAGCTGGTAAAGTAATGGACACCTGCATCCACACAGTGCTTCTTCATGTCTTTTCCTGGCTACAAGCTGACTCAGAACCACAGAAATACTTCATTGCATTAGATTGCATTTAGAAAAAAAAAAAACCACAGATACACTATCTCAGCTCGGTTAAAAGGCAAGAGTGTGATGATTCAGATGCCCACCTGGAAGCTGAAAGCTTCCATTATTAGCCCTGTAGCTCTGGTGCATAACTAAAGGAACAAATTCACAAAACACATTTTGGTTGATCGACTACATTTGAGGTAAATTGTGTCATTTTTTAAGAGTAAATTAGATTTTTCACTAAACTGTCGCTTAAAAGGATCTACATCTCATCATCTTCAAGCCTAATCAACCTCTCCAGGCCACAGAAGCTCTGTAGTGGAGCTGATGCCATAGAAAGTAAGCAGAAGCACTGCATGACGTCCACATGATGAATCTGAGGCTGTGGGTGGAGGTGAATGTAGAGGTGGCTACTCTATCACTCCAGAGACCAGGGCAAGCTTTTCCCTCCAGGGGTCTCTGCGTCAGGCCTAATTACTGCCAAAGCTCATCCAATTTCCTTGATCCTCTTGACCTCCTGTATGACATTGCACTAGACTTGCTGAAACCTCTTCTTCATGACTATGTTTGTGAAATAATTTGTGGTAGAAATGTAATTCCATCATGAAATAAAACACAAGAGGCTTTTTTCGAGATAATCCCATATGACAAATGTATATACTACCATATTCAGTAGTTTTGCCAAACTGTTATTTGAGCAATGCAATAGAACAGTGGTTCCCAGCATCAGTCCTGGAGGCCCCCTGCCTTTAACATTTTTGTGTTTCCCCCTTTTTACAAAAACAATCAACTAATTAACAAGATTTTCCAAGGGCTTGCTGGGTTGAGCCTCCAGAACTCAGAAGTAAGCAGGGGGACCAAGACTCCAGGGAAAAAATGCCTTTTGTTCCTATAAAGGGCAAAAGGGATCCACGAGGGTAAAAAAAAAACCTTTGACAGGCTTTAAGAAGCATGGCATAATGTAATGTTTACCAATTCAAGGGTCCTTCCTAGAACCTTAAATAATCTGGAGGTTCTTTGAGCTTTTCCATATACACCCATTTACAAAAATGGTAACCTAAACAACTATCCATTGAAAGGTTTTTTAGGGGGTGTTTCTTCCATTTCTGACTTTTATTTTTAGAAGTCTTGTGGAAAATATGACCATACTGCTATTGTGATAAAACAATACAGTAACTGTCTTCTTTGTACTCAATTTCAAAACCATTTTTTTAATTCTAAAAGTTAGTTGTAAATGTTGCACTGCTGTTTTCCAGACACATCTGTCCATTTTACTTATTCTCAGACTTCAAATATGCAATGATGCACACTGTATATTAAAATGTCTTTTAAGATAAGATAATCCTTTATCAGTCCCATGGGTGGGAAAGTTAATATTGTAACGGTTTTTACTCACTTTTACCCAAACGTATGTATGTGATAACACATTCCAAAAATTGTAAGAGATATGTTTTAATCTCATTTGAAAAGCCAACATTTTTGTGTGAGATCTCAGCAGATGTTGTGGTCTATTTGCTGAGGTAACTGAAAGCTCATGGGGAAGAACATAAGCTTTCCGTAAGCGACTCGGCACTTAGTCATGGGATAATTGCGGGGAAGGATTACATACATTTCTACATGTGTGTACATGTGTTTGTGAACGTGCGACAGACTTATTTCTCACCTCCTCCGCAATCTTTCTCCTCTTCCTCAATGCTGCTTTTGATGCTATCGTACTCCTCGTCGATGTTCTGGTTGCCGCGGATCTGGCTGAGCACGCGCCGTGCCTTCTGGGTAAGACCCTTCTGGATGAGCCAGCGAGGACTTTCAGGCAGAAAGAGGAAGCCAAAGAACTGGACCAGGGCAGGGACCACAGACAGGCCCAGCATATACCTGCACCAGGAAGCAGAGGTGATGAGCACCACAGTTCAACTCAGAATTTGTACAGGAGATGTAGAATATGCTCACGAACAGTGAGGAACATAAGTATTTTAACACCCTGTGATTTTGCAAGTTCTCCCACTTGGAGAAATCATGGAGGGGTCTGAAACTCACATTGTAGGTGCATTCCGCACTGTGAGAGACAGAATGCAAAAAAGACAAAAACAAACAGGAAATCACACTGTATGATTTGTAAAGAATTAATTGTATTGCACTGCTGCACATAAGTATTTGAACACCTGAGAAAATCAGTGTTAATATTTGGTTCCGAAGCCTTTGTTTGCAATTACAGAGGTCAAACGTTTCCCGTAGTTCTTGACCAGGTTTGCACACACTGCAACAGGGA
>JBBIGA010108309.1:0-10715 GCA_037576975.1 Alestes dentex | reverse complement strand
GGGTTTGGCTTGTAATCCGTGAGGGCCTGGATGCCCTGCCACATGCGACGTGTGTCTCTGGTGTTGTTGAAGTGCTCGTTTATCCTCTGTGTGTAGTCCTTCTTTGCTCTCCTCACTGCACGAGACAGGTTGGCTCTGGCTGCTCTGAGAGCAGCCTTATCTCCTGATCGGAAAGCTGCATTTCTTGTGTTGAGCAGCGTGCGTACTTCTCTCGTCATCCAGGGCTTTTGGTTGGCTCTCGTGACGACATACCTGGAGACAGTAACATCCTCTATGCATTTGGAGATGTAGCAGGTCACAGAGTCTGTGTACTCCTCCAGGTGGATGGAATCACCGTTCATTGCAGCCTCCTTAAAGATGTTCCAGTCTGTCGAGACGAAGCAGTCTTGGAGAGCTGAGACAGCACCAGCCGGCCACACTCTGATGTTCTTGCGGGCTGGTTTGGTGCGTTTCAGCAGGGACTTGTACACAGGAACCATGAACACACTGATATGGTCCGAATAGCCGAGGTGGGGGCGAGGGAAGGCCCTGTAGGCCTCGCGAATGTTTGTGTAAACAATGTCCAGGCAGTTTTTTCCCCTAGTAGCAAAATTCACATGCTGATAGAACTTTTGAAGAACTGTCTTCAGGTTGGCATAATTCAGGTCCTCAGCAATAATGAAAAATGCCTCGGGGTGCGCAGTTTGCTGGTGAAATCATAGAGCTATACAGTGATCACCATGACGCAGCTGTATTCTCTCAGAAGGTAGAAGGGTCTACATGTCACTGATAAAGCCTCAATCAGCAGGGAACAGTGTCGCGTAGCAACAGCAGTGTTTGCACACCAGTCTCTGTTTACATACATGCACAGACCACCACCGCGAGTCTTACCAGACAAGGTGGCGTCTCTGTCCACTCTGAAGCTGGTCAGTCCGTCAAGCTGGATAGCCAAGTTGGCGATGTTGTCCTGCAGCCACATCTCAGTGAAAACAAAAACACAACAGTCTCTTATTTCCCAACAGTTTGCACACTGCAGCTTGATGTAGTCCAGCTTGTTGTCCAGCTTGTTGTCCAGTGATCGGACGTTCGCGAGTAAAACTGACGGTATTGCTGGTCTGGTGGGATTAGCCTTTAGCCTCGTGCTAACTCCGCCACACTTGCCTCGCTTCTGCTTCCGATCGCGACGCTTGTGTTTCGGCCAGGTCTGCTTCTCCGACCGCTGAAGTAAACAAAGGCGCCGGAGCGTCTCGGTCAGCTCGCTGGGGAGTTCAGCGCAGTTTTTCCGGAAACCGAGCATAGTTTGACGGTCGTAGATACATGTCTGTGTACTACTGTTACTCTTTTTAACTTCACTGTTCAACTTACTAGACGAAGACAACAAAAAGTTAACATTTAGAACTGCAGTCTCAGGAGCTCTATAAGCCGCAGCCTGCATGGGCGCCGCCATCTTTTAATTTCATTGACAGCAACCTGGCTGAACAACTAGGAGGACCATTCCCAGTACATGGCTTAGATGTGTGGCCCCTAGGTACCGGTTACATCACACATCAAACACCTCCAATAAAGTTAAAAGTTGGAATTTTACATCAAGAAGTCCTCTCGTTTTTTTGTTATTTCTTCTCCTCAAGTGTTAGGCCATCCCTGGTTGGTTAATCATGACCCCTGTATTTCCTGGACTGACAGAGAGATAAAATCATGGAGCGATAGGTGTAAAAAAGACTGTATGACTCTTCCAATCTGTGCCACAACAGTAGAAAGCCCATTACTGAGTGAGAAGACGGACATACCCCCTGCTTATGAGGACTTCAAAGACATTTTTTGCTCTCCCTCTGAAAAAATTCTCCCTCCACATCATCCCTGGGATTGTGCCATTGAGTTGTTACCCAATGCTCCACTCCCTAGAAGCAGACCGTATCCCTTGTCCCTTCCAGAAACAGAAGCCATGGATCGATATGTGGAGGAGGCTTTGGCGGCTGGTATCATCCGACCTTCAACTTCTCGAGCTGCCTCTGGTTTCTTTCTTGTTGAAAAGAAAGATGGTGGTCTCCTACCCTGCATAGATTATCAGGCCCTAAATAGGGTAACTACTAAAATCCGAGACCCTCTTCCTCTTGTTCCATCCTCACTTGAGAAGCTCTGCACTGCTACGGTTTTCACTAAACTTGACCTCCGAAGTGCCTATAATTTAGTCCGTATAAGGGAGGGAGATGAATAGAAAACTGCTTTTATCAGTACTAGGGGGCACTATGAATATCTTGTAATGCCGTTTGGTTTAGCAAACTCTCCATCCGTCTTCCAATCCTTCATGGATGAGATCTTCTGAGATATGTTGGACAGATTTGTGCTAATCTACATTGATGATATCTTGTACATTGATGATATTTTCTCCCCGGATGCTCAGTCTCATGTTGACCATGTCAGACTGGTCCTGCAAAGGTCACGAGAGAATAAACTGTACATAAAAGGAGTGAAATGTGTCTTCCACCAGGCTTCTTTTCTAGGTCATGTTTTAGAGGTCGGAACAATCCAGATTGTCTCAAAAGACCCAGGCCATTCAACAGTGGCCCGAACCCAAGAACATCAATGTTTCCTTGGTTTCGCTTACTACTACAGACGTTTCATTCGTAATTTCAGTCAAGTGGCCGCACCTCTCACCTCTTTGCTTCGACAACCCTCTGGTCAGCTAGTCTGGACTCCACAAGCCAATAAGGCCTTCCAGACTCTCAAGACTTTGTTCAGTTCAGCTCCAGTTTTGCAGCAACCAGACCCAGCTTTACCATTTGAAGGGGCGGTAGACGCCGCAGAGGTAGGGGTAGGAGCGATACTATGTCAGAGACAGGGTACCCCACCTAAGTTACACCCCTGTGCATTTTTTTCCAGGAAACTTTCACCTGCTGAACAGAATTATGGCGTGGGGGACCGAGAGCTTTTGGCCATAAAACTAGCCTTGGAAAAATGGAGGCACTGGCTAGAAGGAGCTAAACACCCCTTTGTTGTGTACACAGATCATTGCAATCTGGAATATTTACGGGAGGCATAGCGGCTTAACCCTCGTCAGGCCAAATGGACTCTGTTTTTCTCCCGATTCCAGTTCATAGTCACTTACCGAGCAGGTTCCAAGGATATCAAGACTGATGCTCTTTCACGGCAGTATGATGTTTTTCCCCCTGCCTGTATTGTACCGCCAGTTCAATGGGAGGTGGCGCAGCAAATAGAAGTGGCCAACCGAAACACTCCCCCTCCGGCTGATACACCCGAGAGAAAATTATTTGTGCCACCATACCTCCGTAAGGTCCTGTTACAGTGGGCCCATACCACTCTTAGAACGGGTCATCCAGGAATCACGGAAACTATTCAATTAATCTCTAGCAGATTTTGGTGGTCCTCCCTACGGGAGGATGTGACTGATTTTATACTCTCCTGTCCTGTCTGTGCGCAATCAAAAACCCCTCAACAACTTCCGACCGGACTCTTAGAACCACTACCCTGACATCCCTGGTCATTGATTTCATTACAGATCTCCTGCTAGCGGAAGGTAATATGACCATCATGGTAGTGGTAGACCGGTTCTCAAAGATGTGCTGCTTCATTCCGTTACTAGGTCTACCTAAGGCATTGGAAACAGCTGATCTGTTGGTGAGGGAGGTTTTTCGTCTATTTGGCATCCCAGAGGATATCGTCTCTGACCGGGGTCCCCAGTTCTCCTCTCAGGTTTGGAAATCTTTTTTTTCTCATTTGGGAGTTATGTCAGTTTGACATCAGGATATCATCCCCAGAGGAAAGGCCAAATCAAGAGACTCAACCAAGAAATTGGCCGTTTCCTTCGTGCACATTGTTCCCGTAATCAACAGTCATGGACAAAATACCTATTCTGGGCCGAGTACGCACAAAATTCCTTGCGGCATTCTTCTCTGAAAATTACCCCTTTCCGATGTGTTCTAGGGTTCCAGCCTCCGTTTTTACCCTGGGAATCTGAACCCACGGAGATTCCAGTAGTGGACAACTGGTTCCATAGGAGTGGTCAGGTTTGGGAAGCTTCTCATGTACCTCTACAACGGGCGGTCCAATGACAGAAATCTCACGCCGAACACCGTTGTCACCCGACCCCCCTGTTCCAGCCAGGACAACAAGAGACTAGAGACCTGAAATTGAGGCTTCCGTCAAGGAAATTGTCACCCCGGTATATGGGCCCATTCAAGATCTTACAGCGCATCAACCCTGTCTCCTATTGTCTCCAGCTACCTTATTTCCCAACAGTTCATGTTTCTTTACTTAAACCTGTGTTTTTCAGTCCCATGCACCCGCCAGACATGGACCGTCAACCTCCTCCGCCCTTGGACGTGGGTGGTGAAGCCGCGTACCGGGTCCGGGAAATTCTGGACTCCCGTCAGCACAGGGGCCGACTAGAGTATCTTGGACTATAAATAGGCCTGCAGGACTTTCCACCAGTGTGAAGTATACTAGCCCTATCTAGTTACTGAGCGTTCTCCTTTGGATTCTGGACTGTGTTCTTCCCTTGTGTTTCTTTGACCCGTTTCTGGATTTTGGATTAACCTTTTTGCCTTCTGGACTTAACTTTGGCTGCCTATTGACTGATTTTCTGGTTTCGTTTTTTATTCTGCATTTGGGTCCTTTTCTGTGATCATTACATTTACAGTAGAGTTGTTGTCGCTATGGGGTCACAATGCTACCAGTGAACCTGCAAGTGTCTGAGTGTTTATGTGGAATGTTGATTATAGTAAAATAGTATCAAATCTCATCGCAGTTTTCTTTGAAGTTTTGCCTCAGAATGTCCTACATGTACCTCTTTACCTTTATAAAGCATTTTAAATTAGCTTATCAGTGGTTCTTAATTAGGCTACAAAACCTTGAGAATTATCAATAAGTAGTTATAACAATGATGATGAGAAGAAGTGACAAAGCTAAGCAAGATCTGAGTTTTAACTGATGGATGTGGGCTCACTGTTTGGCCTCTTTCTTTAAGTGTATTTTTTTACGCTTACTACTGATATTTATGACCATTTTAAACATTTTTAATAGATAGCGATATGTCATACAGTGTCAACAGTTTATGCTGTAATACAGCTGTGTTTGTGTGTGAACTCATTCCACTGATTCTTTCAGCACACAGTTTTGGCAGCTGGAGCCCTGACCGTCTCCATGACAATTCATTGATTCAGAGACAAAAAAGGGGCCATGTTTGGTTGTTGTTGTAGTTGTTGTTGTTGTTGTTGTTGTTGTTGTTTTACTTCACACCTTCTCTCTTTGCTATGGCTTTATGTCCCTGCGCTCCCTCTCTCGCTCGCTTGCTCGTTAACATCTCCTGCTTCGTTAGCAGCCCCTTAATTGACTTTTGATTATTCATGAGCATGTTTATCTGACTGTACTGCTCTCACACTGAGGGCTGCAGATGTTTGTGCCGGGGAAGATCTTGACCGTCGTCAACCCATGGCCCTGTCTGTGAGCTGTAAACTTTTCCTGTCATTAATTAGGGGAGGTGTGTGAATATAAAGTGTTAGGTTCAAAACTTATATGTATGGTCCTGCTTCCCACTGGCAGTCCTGTAGTTAACACGTTTTTGCATTCAAGCAAGTTGCAGTTGGAAACAGCCATATAATTGAGTTTTTTTTTAAATGCTAAGGTAGTTAGCCAGCCTGATCTGTTTATTATCTTCTTATCTGTTTTGTTATCTTCTACCTTTTCTCCATTCTTGAAAAGATACAATTCCTCATGTTCATATGCTTTGTAGAGTCAAAAGCTCTGAAAACCAAAATTGGCCAGTGTGTCACAGTATCAGGAACCACGTAAGCAAGTGTATTTCAGGGGGCTTAACGAGGTGTGGATTTAGACCAGCAGTTAGCTAATTAGCTTGTTGGTTAAATTAGCTTTCATAGATTCAGTAGGAAAGTACAGAAGCAAACGTCTTGGTGGGAGAAAGTCGTTCTGGTCCATCACGCACTCCGGCGGGCGGAATGTAGGCGGTAGCAGAACGAGCTTGTGGAGCGGCAACAGCACCGGAGCTCTGCGTAATTATGAGGTCACCCTGAAATGAACACTGTAACGAGAAATAACATCCGAAAATGATTATTCTCTCAGTATTCTGTCAGACAGCTTAACCTCGGCGCGGATAGCTCTGTCCAGAACAGATCAGCGGAGAACAAATTCAACCGCAAATCACTCATACGGTGGATATTATGGTGTGAAGGAGATTACCTGGGAATAGATTAATGATGAGTGTCATAAAAGAGTTCAGAATTGCTGTAAGCAAAGTTTCAGCATGTGTGTGTGTGTGTGCGCGTGCTTGCATAGTAGTATTTCTGGATGATCAGCACTTTAACTGCACACTCCTTGCTACTCAGCATTCCATTTTTGTGAGTGATTTTCAGCATGGATATCGCCTGCTTGCCCTTCACTTATTTATATGCACCCGGGTGTCACAACTTCACGTTTCGCATGTAATTCGGCTGTAAGGTGAGGCTTGTTAGCATAGAATCAGAACTAGGATCACTTTATTAGCCAAGTATACCTCTGCACAAAGAATATGTCACAGTTAATTTGGTATTCCCTCAATACAGAGCATAAACAGTCATGCACTGTAGTGGAGTGTCCACTGGGCACTGGAGAGACATGTCCTCCCACCTTCACAGTGATCTAGAGGTGTCAGTGTGTAAGCAGTGCAGCTCTGCTCTTGCCCACCAGCTGTCATAAGAAATAGAATTAGATAACCATCTGAACAACTGACTTAGTGATATTAGGATTTTATATATATATATATATATATATATATGGTTTCAGTGGCCTATAAATTGTGTGTCTGCCCTGCAAAGGATGTGTCCAAGGTGTTTCTCTTCTCTTTACTTGTATAGTCACTTTCATAGTTTTTGCTGAACCCTTTTCTATAGTTACACCTCATTCATTTCAGTTACACTACATCCATTTCTGTAGTTACTCTAAATCTTTTTCCACGTTCACACTACACCTATTTCCATGGTATATGCCAGATTTCCATGGTTACACTACACTCATTTTCAAGCTTATGCTATACCCATTTCCATGGCTACACTACACCCATTTTCATGGTTACTCTCCACCATTGCCAAGCTCATGCTATACGCATTTCCATAGATCCCCTAGACCAATTCCAATGGTTATGTTTCACATATTGTCCTGGTCACACAACACCCCTTGCCATGGTTACACTACGCCCATTTCCATGGCTGCACTAGAAGTAACAGCTGTGAAGACAGAAAAGACAGACATTTCTCTGAAAAGTTCAAAACAAACAGTAAAAATTGACGCAGGAGCTTTAAATCAGTTGATGAAGGCATAATACTGTCTTTCAGCACCAAATAACTAACACTTAATAATGTCACAATGTCCAAACTGTTAATGGCAGTATGTTTCAGGTGAGATACTGTAGAAGAGAGGCTGTAAAAGGTACAGATGTGCTATTGTCCTGTTTTGGAATTGATTAATTCCATACCCAGCGGCAGAGCTAGAGAGGCGAAGCAGTGGACAGCTGGAGCGGAGTGTGTGTTTGCAGGCCAGTCGATAATGCTGTGTTTGTTGAAATGCCTCGGCTCCGCTGTGCTTTCCCACGCTCTGCTTTGAGCGCTCGCCCGGCCCGGATTGTTTGTCCCGTTTTGTGTCCTGGGGCTGCGCTGTTATCAGAACCCTCCTCCAACTCCAGCAGCAGGCCAGAAAGAGCTGGAGGGCAACTAGAGCTGCAACATCTCAACACGGAGCGAACCACGGGGTCAGCGAGTGGCCGAGGTTGAGACAGGCCTGGGAGGCCACCGCGTGCACTCTTCACACTCCTGCTTTTTGGGCAAATACATTACTGCAATAGTTTAGAAACAAATCAAATTCATAGTTTTCCCTGCTTACCAGAAATGTGGTCACTCAGCCGAGATGTGCTTCTGTAGTTTAACCGCTGGAGCTAAGAGGCTGATGTAGCTGACATGTAGAAGACATGTACCCGAGCTGTTTGCTTGGTTAAGGCCATGTCCTTAACCAAGTCATCACGCACTGTCACTCAAACTCTCAACCTGTCCCTGCTCTCTCCTACTCAGGGGATCCACAACATGCTCAGGAAGGCAGATTGTGATGTGA
Source organism: Alestes dentex (assembly GCA_037576975.1). Lineage (NCBI taxonomy): Eukaryota > Metazoa > Chordata > Actinopteri > Characiformes > Alestidae > Alestes > Alestes dentex. The sequence goes on along the minus strand of JBBIGA010108309.1, from coordinate 2,624 downwards.
TGAATGATAGTTAGTTTGATTGCATTTGTTTTATTTTTATTATTCTTTTCATAACCACATAGGTGCCGGTTCTCCTACGAGCTCATGCAGAATTTTGGATTAGTTTTAAAATCAACGTGTCCATTAGTTTCCAGTGTTGTGCATGTTGTGACGGCCCCAGCTCTGGGATGAGCAGTGGGTCGAGCCACGGTTTGCCCGCGGCCCCTGAGGCTACAACGTCTGAGACAAAAGCCAGGTACAGCCAGTCCAAGGGGTCCATTAGGGGCAGACTGTAGCTGGCGGGTGTCTTCGTCTTGCACGTTTTCCAAAATAACTAAACAAACTAAACTGTCTCACGCAAGGGGAGAAAAAAAAATTCAGTGTTGCTGGCACTCACACCAGCACTGCCCAGGCTCCCAGCCAGACAAACTGCCAGCCCACTAGGGAGCGCTGCCCGTATCCTAAACCACTTGTGATGGTTGGCCTGGGGAACGGCCACCGCACACAGGCTGGGAGCCCTAAAACCACTCACTGAAACACACAGAGACACTGGACCTGATGCACAGCGGAGCTTTTTTCAAACTAAGAGGCATGATCAGTTCATAAAACACAAACAGAACCACCAGCACTCTGGGCTGAAATACACAGTGGCTCTCGGGTGGCTCTGTCCTCTCCTCCAGTCTCTTTCCTTTTCTCCAGTCCTTTTCCTCTCTCTCCTTATAGACTTCTGGCTCCTCCCTTCATTCAGCTCACCTGGCTCTCATGAAGGGAGGAGCCCCATGCTCCGCCCCCTCGCCTCACAACATGTATTCAGATTTTTCATTGGTTGATCAGGGGCCGAGCTCTGACAGTTTCAAAAATTAATTTTTGTGGTCAAGCCAGCTCTGTAATGTATGGGGAGAGAGAGCTGACGGTCGAGTCATCTTCAAAATATGTGTTGGAGAGAAAGTCTGTGACGTCACAGCTAAGGAGGGCGGAAATGCTCAGAAACACAAACGCGAAGAAACAAATGCGGAGCAAAACACACAGCAGACTCATAAACAGACTTCAACACACTAAAGACATGTTTCAGTGTATCTGTGTGCCTGTGTTTATTGTGGTTTAATTCAAAATAATCAGTCTGCGAGCGTGTTTAGCTGGCTGTAACCATAAATGGCTCAGCAAGAGCCAGTAAGTTGACACCAGTGGTTTAGTGCCAGTGCACTGAATGAAGGGAATCAGAAGAGTGCTGGTTTGACGTTGCAAATAGATATCTTTTTTTCACACAAACCTTTTTTTGCCCATCAAATCAATGTTTGGGCAACTATAAACACTTCTTGCAGAAATGCATCTGGTTATGAAATGTTACATTATTGCTCATTTCTTACGTGATTACAAATTTCCTGCCAAGCTTTAGTTAAGGAATGTAACTAAAGATTGCTGCAGTTTGTCATGAGTTAATGTATTTGTGGGTGGAGCCTGGAGATCAGTCGTCCCTTGACTGCTTCACTGCCGGCCATAGATGCTGGTGGGCCACGTCCCATGATCCATTGCAGGCCGTGAGTGGTGGCGTGGGTAGCAGTGGAGGCTCTGGATTGATAGAGGGAGGGTGAGGTGGAGGCGCAGTAAATCCTGCATGTGGAGGCAGTGCTGGCCAGTAATGGCTGTTTGTGGATGTCGTAGGGCGTTTGGCGGCGAAAGGTTAACGCTGTTTTTCCGACAGCAGGAGGATAAAGTGGGGTGAAGATGATGAAAGTGGTTGGTGTTTAATGGAAGAATGTTTGTTTTGTTTGTGCTGTAATAGAGCGCGAATTATACTATGTGTAAGTTCATGGACCATGTCCTCTCTTTAGTCATACATTAGACAGAGACAGGGACGCTGTTGCCTTTTCTGGACGGAGCGAGTTAGCGGGCCAGGAATTGTCTAGTGGGCGAGAGATATAGAGTTAGACAAGGGAAGACAGCAGCACAAGTGGTGTGAAAACTGATCTACACATTAAAAGAGAAACACCCTGTACAGGTCACGGTCTTAACTTGCAGTGTAAGTCACTTTAGACCATTTCTATCGGTCCATTAACATACTGAAAAGAGCAGCTGAGTGAATAATATGAAGTAGTTTTTGTATTATTAGGTTTTAGAGATATTGCCCATATGTAGTCATGGCCAAAAATTTGGCCCCTGCATGTCTTGCAGCAATTCTCCCTCTATTGCCTACATTTATTTTTATGCATACACAGTAGTGTAGCCCTTAGACTAATCAATAGTCTTCCATCAAGCAGCTCACACACACATACACACACACTCACTGACACACACACACACACACACACAGACATGTACACGTCTCCTATCTGTGAGCGATTTATGAGCTGACCTTATCATGCAGTGATACAAAAAACCCACCCTTTATTTGTTACTCTGTGTGTGTGTGTGTGTGTGTGTGTGTTATGTACAACAGATTATGTATGCCTCCGCCTCTGCTTTTATTGTCTAATATTTAACATTATACCCATGAAATGTGTGGGCTCATCCTGATCGATCTTTTTGTTTTTGTTTTTATGTTTTGTGTGTGTGTGTGTGTGTGTGTGTGGGGGGGGGGGGGGGGGGGGGGGGGGAGGGGGGGGGGGGGGGGGGGGGGGGGGGGGGGGGGGGGGGGGGGAGGGGGG
>JBBIGA010108298.1:0-29173 GCA_037576975.1 Alestes dentex | reverse complement strand
ATATATAAACACACACACACACACACACACACACATGGGGAATATATGGGGTATATTTCTAACCCCATATATGTTGGTCTAGACCAGAATCACTGTAAAACTGCTTTGTGTGAATACCTGCTACCCATTCAAATAAATAACAGAAATAAAAGAAACGTTCAGTTCAGCTCTCTGTAGCAACACACATCTCCTCCCAACTATGTATTTTCCTGCCTGGCAGAATTCTGGTAGTGGTGTTGTGCCAAATGTTTGCACAGCCAGCCAAAAGATAAATGTAAACATAAACAAAAGCAGTGGTTGTCTCTTTTATTGCCGCATAACCCACCTCAAGGCTGATGTTTCTCATGTGTGCTCAACCTGTGGAGAAATAAAAAAACAGCTGATTCCCCAGAGCTCTCAATATACTGCTAAACATGGAAAAAATGTGCACACCTTCTGGGTTAGGGAGAATTTGAATTATGTCCCCTAAAAAAATCTGTTTAATCTGAAAAAGAGCCAGTGTTGTCATCTGAAGTATATCATTTGTCTGATCATTGATAAATGACTTTTTCTTTTAGTAGAAATTTCCATTACCTGAAATATGTTATGTGAATGTATACATTTGAAATGAGAAAATAATGACTGATAATTAAACAATAACTGAGGGAACCTACATATTTTCAACTGAATTTCTGCAACTTCTGCAGGTTCTTTAGGGGTTCTTCCAATGTAACAGTCCAGAGAAACCCTAGATCTTCCAGGAATATAAATAATGGTTTCAACAAGGTGTCTATTTTACATAGAAAAAAAAATAACAATAAGCAGCTTGCAGCACACTTAATCATGAGTTTTTATTAGTAACCAACTCCCTGAATATTTAAAAATTCATTGTTAAGTGTGCTGCAAGCTGTCATGGTTTCTTCTATGCAAACTAGACACTTTGCAGAAACAAAATTTTGTTTATGTTATTACGAATGATTCTTTTTAATAAATGTACTTGGTTCCAAAATAATGCTGTTGTTTACCTGAAGTTAATTTGACAAAATTAACAAATTATTAACAAATACCTTGAATATATAATAATGTGCAGTAAACATCTACAGCATAAACTAGTGTTCCTCTTTAATTAATCAACTGCACACAGATTTACACCTAGGAGGAATTTAGCATCTTCAGTTGACCTGATACAGTGAGCACATGCAAACTCCACATGGAAAGGACCCTGGGCTGCCTGGCCACATATACTTATTGCTGTTTTTTGTTTTTTGTTTTTTTTTCAACAGTGCTACCCACTGTACCTCAAATAAAACAGGAGATACTACGACATCTCTGGCTACTGCAGCACTGCTTCCAAGACATGATCGATTTTCCAGTATATTGATTCAATTGATAGATGTGTCTACTAAGCACAAAAGGTCATTCACATGAAAAGCACGTTCTTTGTGGGATTTATGAACTGGGGCTATTAAGTGTGCAAATTCAAGTAAAATGAAGCATTCCAGTCAGTTCCAATATAATTTAAGCATCATTAAGTAACCACAAAATTGCAGTTGTACTTAGTTCCAATATTGAAGTAGTATCTTGAAACATATGGGATATATCTGAAACATATGGGATATTTCTGGTTATTCCTGAAACTCCTTATGTGTTTATTCAAGCCTTTAAAATGCTTTTTCCCCCATTTTGTTAGTCAGTTAGCCTAAGGTAAAGCACAGCTTTTTATTTTAACCAATACATTACAATACAGTCAGTCAAATTCATTTCAGTGTAAAGTGACACTCCTGACAGTTCTACTACTTCATGTTCATATCAGGACCAGTCCTTGCCTTATCAGAGGGGCACAATTGGTGTTTAAGTGTGTTTGAATTTTATGAATATTTCAAGGGTTTGTTGAAAGCTTTTAGCAAGGCAAACTTGGCATTAAAGTTACATTCATGCATGGGCATTTAAGTTACATAAAAAGTTTAACTCAGTTTAATTTGGTTATTTGTTTATATACTTGATTAACACACTTTATATACTTGATTACTTTTTTCCTTGTGTAGATACACTGCTGACTTTCAATATAGCGTATAATGAATCCATACATTCGCTTGTAACTAAGCATAATTAATTTAAGCGCAGTTTCCCTTTGTTTTTTACACCCCTGTGTATCTCTGTCACTTTGAATAATAACACAAAGTTCTCATACTGAAATTCCCAGTCAGCAATCTGAGGAAGAAAAAAAAACCCTGGAGTACAGAATACACCTTAAGAAGAAACAAAAAATCAAAACGAGGAGCTCATCCTTTTTGTTTTTGTGTAATACACACTATTTAAAACAAAAACTTGAAAGGGTTCTTTTGTGAGATGCATAAAACAGGATTTTCCTATCCTGGTCATGGAGGCACTCCCAGTCTGTCCAGGGTGGTAGTAGTCTAGTGGTTAAAACACTTGCTTGTGAATCTGATGACCACAAAAGTCACTGGTTAAAACTCTTCACTTTCTACTATTGTGTCCTTGAGCAAGATGCATAACCCCCAGTTGCTCCAGGGCGACTGTCCCTGTAACTAATGATTGTAAGTCACTCTGGACAAGGGCGTCAGCCAAATGTTGCTTCACCTTACATTGTAAAGATTTCCATGCTCCCAACACACCTGATTTAACTCATTAGCAGGCCTTTGCTGGATTGCAGTAAGTGTGCAAGATACAGAATGGACTCAGTGACTGACATTGGAAAACAATGGCATAGAACAACTACTACTGGTTCCCTGGAGAACCTTTTAATTGATAGTTCTTTTGTAAATGTAAAGTGTCCATTTGTCACACATGAATATATATATGAGGAGTATTGTCCAACCACTGTCACCCTCAGATTGTTTCTTATTGGTCTAGACCAGAGTCACTGTAAAACTGCTTTGTGTGAATACCTGCTAATCATTCAAATAAATAACAGAAATAAAAGAAATGTTCATATATAATATATAGGGGTGTTGAATTAACGCGTTCATTTAGATCAATTACTCACAGAAAAAAACACGTTTTTCCTTACCAGGAAAACACTACGCTACAGCTATCACCACCGCACCCCCCCCCCATTCCATTATTGCTGACCAGTGCAGAAACAGCTGAATAGTTAAATAAAACAGTTAAATAATTTAGATTAATTAATCAGAGAGCTTGTAATTAATTAGATTAATTATTTAATCACGTGACACCCCATATATGTATATGTGTACACACATACAGATGTCACGTCTCCCCTCCTTCTCCAGGCACAAATAGCAGGCACACTCGCAGGCTTCCATGCTGTTTTATTTGGAATCAAAACAAAGTAAAAGGCATGAGGGCCTAACAGAACCAAACATATGGCTTTCAGCAACACGGAGAAGGGTAAATACAACCAGCCAGGATGACGGTGGACCAACAACTAAGGTCCACCTCCAACGAACTTAAATACAAAATACAAAAACCCCACAAACCAATCTCCAAACACAAACACTTAAATTAAACACAGCTGTACTTCTCCAAAACCCACCACCACTTCAAAATAAAAGTTCCAAAACCCAAAACAAACCTCAAAAACTCAGGCGGCCTCTAGCGGCTGCTGACGGGACATGACAACATATGGATGGATGGATGGATGGATGGATGTATAGATAGATTGATAGATAGATAGACACACAGACGTATAGTATACAGTGTTTCCTAAGACTTCACCACCTGGCTCTATCAATGTTAAACACCATAAACTTGGCTGACGAATGATACGGAGAAACAGACTGTAATTGTAAACTACAAAGCGCAGCAATATGGTCAGTGGAGCTGACTAAATGGATAGTGAGTGCAGGTGTGTAAGTATAACTAATGAAGTGGCCAGTAAGTGAATGTTGCCCACAGTTTTCTCAGACTGCCTCCTAGGACTGAGTAAAATATAGAGTGGGAGAGAAGTAAAAAGAGCACTTTGAAAACTCTTCCTCGAACTTCCATTATCAGTTTTTTACTGTCGTTCTTTCGAGGAGTGTGTGCAGCGCGCTGAGCGGAGTGAGCTCTCTCACAGCCCTGCTCCTTATGCAAAATCTAGATGCGAGTCTGACAAATTGTGGCCACAGGGGAGAAAACTAATTCCACCACATCTCCACACATTGGAACAGGCATCTGTTCCTCACACCTAATAGACTAGTGGCCTTTACCATGCTGCTGCAGCAAATGCAATTATCAGCCTGAAATGCCTCGAGCTTTCATGCCCAATAATGGGCTTCTGCAGGAAGATTAGCTTTGTTTTATGATGCAGAACATAAAGTTATGTTGCTCGGGTTGACTGCCTCCAACACTGTAATTATTACAGAAGGATAAATTATTAAGGCTATGATGACTGCTTGAGTAAAATACCATGAACAAAGTTCCAGAAGTTCCCTTCGGAAGAGAACGCCTTTCAGAGTAGATGATAAATGAGAAAGTGAACCGTTGTGTGTCTGCAGAAACCCATATATTTGCTGTAGGTATTTCCAGAAGCTGCAGCTGTCACATGTATTGCATCAATCAGGACTTTGATGATCAAGAGACTGACTGATGGAGATGTCTTCCGAGAGATTTCATCTCAGATTGCACTAGGTTTCTGAACATGCTTTTGAAGAGAGTTAAGCCCATTGCAGTTCGCTGGAGTTCATCAGAACTGTGTAGTCTTCTCTCGGCTCTGATGCAGATTCGCTCAAAATACATTATTTCACTTCCACAGTCATTATCTTCAACATCCAAACATCAAAACAAGACAAAATACATACTATATCTGCAAAATCTACACTCATGCCTTCATACGCAATCACATTTATGGTTATCCTCAGCTTACTCAATTAACCCATCTTGCTGGCTTAGACCGACCCAGAATGTGTCCAGCACAATCATGACCCAGGATTGGGCTCAGGTTGTTCTTAACCCAAAACTCTTTAGAGTATGGGAACTGAGGAATAATATCTAAGAAATAGTGTATTCTTATTTAAACAGAACCAGCTGGGGAACATGAAGACAGTTCTAATCTTATGAGCTCTCCTGCCTGTTGCCTGAGGATCATGCATTATTCACACCATTTAGCAGTTGTCTGTTTTTGGTGCCGGATTTGTGAGGCCCCACAGGCCAACACAACAGTTTGTTTGTCCATTTTTCTCACTCTATTTAACCTCATAGTTCCACTGAGGGAAGTTGGAGGACTCAGGATCATTATGGCAAGCTCTGTAGATTTTAACGGATGTCAGTATCACCATCTGTGGAGCGATGTTGAAGATGTCAGACAGATTTTGTTAAATGCATAATAAAATGCAATAGTTCTGCTCATTTTGCTTGTATATTTAAGTATAATTACACACTTACGTGACTATTGTAATGTAATAATAATTACAATAAGTTAAAAAATAATCAGAATAAGTTACATAACTGTATTAGCTCCCTGTTTTTTTTTTTCCATTTATAACGCAATAATTTCATATCCAAGATCACTTAACATAGAAGTATTCGAGGTGTGTTATCACTATTCTAATGAAATAAAAAATATGTTGGAACAAAACATATTCAGAAAAGGATTCTATGAAGCTGCAAAAATTGAAAAAAAAAGTTTGATTCCAGAATTATGAACAGAGCTACATTTGGAGGCAAGGTAATCAAGGTAGTTATAGAACATAAAAATGAAAATTAACATTTTAAATTAACAGTTAAAATACAGTTCTAACCAAATTAATATCCAAAATTTCCCATATTTGAAAGGTGCTTAACTGTATAAGATTGTTGAATTAAAGAATTAAAGAACAATTATTTAGTCACACGAGTCGGAAATTGGACTTGAACCCACAATGCCAGATGGGGGGGGGGGCTTTTAATATTCTCTTCTATGAAAATAACAAGTGAATGCAAACTTTTGAACATCAGCATATATACATGTACTCCCTTATTTCATATAAGGGCGAGGAAAACAGAGTAAAAGACACAAAAGAATTGAATTACACCCCGAAAACCCTATTATAAAATGTTACTGGCTAAATCACATGCTGAGGAAAAAACAGATGACCTTTACTAAGAAACTTGAATAGAAGTAAAAGCATCATTTGAAACTGCATCAGTATTGTATTTTCATGAATGGAAATGAGTTAGTATAGATACTCCTCTTCTCTGTATATGAGCGAAATGCTGTTTTGTGATATACTGTTGTCAGTGGGTGGTCTAAAATGATAAGGCTTCATTTCATCTGCTGTCCTTCTGTTCACTTCACAGCAAACAGTCCTGTGGCTCCAGTGGCTCCTGCAGAGTGCATGTGTGTGAACACTGGGATCAAAACACTGTTTACTGCTTCACTCTTCACTATACCCCTCTTTCTCTCCACCACTACTGACATCCAGCTCATATACGCTTTTAATATTATCTTCTTTAACATTTGAGCTCCAAATGAACAGAGCCATAAATGATCCCATAAGTACTGGGAAAGCAGGAACATTTATAGAAAATTAATATTGAGAACTATTTGTAAAGTGGTAAGCAAAAAGGCAGACAACATGGCACGCAATGACTGTAAAAAGATAATTACAGTACCTAACTGATTAGTTCTTGATGTTCCTAACAAAACTGTTTATGTAAGTGTTTTTCACAGACAGACATTACAAAGCACCGAACAATAAAATTCCACAGAGGTTATAATATGCAAAATATAAAATAAAAAGTAAAGACACGCCAACAAAAGTTACCCAAAGGTTTGTCTAAAAAGATTAGCCATAAGCTGGGCTTTATAGTGTTTGACCCATTGCTCCCAATCTCAGTGCTGCCGGAGGAGTGGGAGCCACAGAATGAAATGTACAATTCCTAAGCATCTTCAGCCTGTTCAGCAGGGGACGAAGCGATGCCCAGAAAGAAGGCTTTGTTGGGTGGATCTCTGGACTTGACTAGTAGTGTAATGTTGCAGGAGGTCCATGTATTGAGGAGGCTAAAAATGTAGGGCTCTATAAGTGAGAATGAGGATTTTATGATGTATACTAAATTCTACTGCCAGCCAGTGCAGAGAAAGCAAGATAGGATAGATGTAATTCCACCTGTTGGAGTGAGTAAAAGCCTGGCAGCTGCATTTTGGATCTTACAAAGGTGAGTTAAAGCATTTACTTAGACAGGTAAATACGATAGACATTGTTCTCTGATTACAGTAATCAATGATGAGATAAAAGCACAAAAAACATTTCTATCTCAACTTTAGCAACAACAGTCCTTGACAGTTAGTATTCTCAAAAGGAAAAAACAGGAGTTACTAATGGGCCTCAAATGAGCATCAAAACTCAAGGACAACACTTAAGTTGCGCAGAGAGACCCGAAAGAAGCTAGAAAGTGATGAAAGCTTTTGGCTAACAGCCGTGTACAGGTCAGGGGGGCAAAAATTAGAAGCTCAGTTTTCTGAGAATTTAGCTTTGAGTTGTCGGTCAAACGGCATTCATTAATCTCTGTCAGACAGTCAACAAGGGAGGCAAATTGTAGAAGTTTTAGGGCTAGATGTCATCAGCATAAAAATGCTAAGAAATGTCCTTAAAAGGTGACATAAAAGGGGGAAGCTGGTGGCCTAATGGTCAGTGATCGCCCCTGCCTTTGAATCCCAGGACTGCTAGTGGCACCAATGAAGTACTCTCAAGCAAGGTACCATTCCCACCCCGGGCCCCCTGTCAGTGGCGGCCCACTGCTTCACTTGAGTGAATGGGTTAAATGCAGAGAAAGAATTTCACACCGTTCGCATTGTGTGCTGTGCTGTGGCACGCTCACGCATGGTTGTAAGTGGCCCCTTTACTTTATATAAAATAAAAAGGGTAGGCCAAGAACTGGTGCCACACCCCTGACCATGTGAGTCACTGGGGACCTGAGCCTGGCACCTCCCCTTCCCCCTGCTCTCCCTGGCACTTTCTCCCACTTACCTGATCATTAACATCCGTTCTAACTATGCCTCTTGTTTCTGCTTATTTATTTCTTCTTTCTCATCCTGCATCTCCATGCCTTCCTTACTTTTGCCTTAACTTCGGACTTTTCTTTGACAGGTGTTGTTTAGGTGTACTTTGATGTAAGTATACCTTTACAGGTTGAAGGAACAGATGTGGACTACTTGAGTACTGATGTACATTGCTCTGGATAAGAGCGTCCGCTAAATGCTGTAAATGTGAAGGTAAATGTTCTGCATTTCCTCTCTCTCTATTTATACTGTGTCAGCTAGTGTCTGTTCACCATCGTGCCTCAGGCTAGCGTGGCGTGTGTAGTGCTTTGTCAGTTTATCTGTGTGCTCCTCTCACAGATCTAAAGAAACCTGAACTCCTGGCAACTCCTCTTCGACACTGAAGACCCTGACCGAGTTGAACTGAGCGTCTGGACCTGGCAACTCCTAGACATGTGTTAAACTGTAAGCTTGTCAGTCCTTCCTCTCCGCTGACCAAGCAGATTCTTCATCACTGATCCTGGTGCTTCCCGAGCCATTCCTCGCTCCATCACTGGGGCTCTGCTTTAAGCGGTTTCATCAGTCTTTCCTGTGAGTCTTCCTGATCAAAAAAGCACAAATTAAAAGACATACATTTGTGATTGCTGAAGGTTAAGTCCTTTGACAAAATGGCTGCAATATTTACACCAGAAAAAAACGAGGTCTAGCATGTGCCCTCCGCCATTAGTGAGACTTAAAACATGCTGTGTGAAATTAAAAGCCTCATTAATGCTCAAAGTCAGAGGCTGCACTGCACAAGGTCATCTTTCATCACCTGTGGTTCAAAGGACTCATAAACGATGGCGCTGACCTGCTGACGGCTGAACTTGGTCTTGTAAACCACTGTAAGGTTGCCACATTGGCTGGATATCTGTGGCATGCTAACATCTGTTAGACATTTTTCTTAAGATAAGAAAAATCCATGTCTTGATCTCAGACACAAACATAAAATCCAAAGTTTCACTGCAATACAGGTAATTCAGAACAAAAGCCTCGTTTGAGACAGACTGCTCGTAGACCAGACCCACCCTGGCTGAAGGTGAGGTGGGAGTGCTGTCAGCTGGAGCCTTCAAGAGTCAACCCGTGGCATGTCAGGCCTCCAAGTCTGAGACCTGTTGTTCTTGCTCCTCCTGCACTGCTGCTTCCCTGCCTGCCTGCAGCACTTTTCACCAGGATTTTGGTGTCAGGAACACTGTTGTACTGCATGATGTTCACCAGCATCTTGCAGAAACAAACATCCTAAGAAATTAGAGAGCAGTGCCACACCACATCACGGAAGCTACACCTGCCTGCCGGCCCTTGTCCCATGCTTCTTACGGCACTTTTTGGGCTTCCAGGCAGCAGTGGAGAGAAACCAAGCACATCCAAGGTGGAAAGAAGTTATAAATATTATTCTGACTTTGAAAAGTTGCCATCACAGCTCTAATATGGAGTAGTGAGAACCGGTCATTTACATGATAACAGGTTATACACCATGCCCGAGCATTAAAACCCAAAGGGCAGCTTAAAGAATAAAAATGAATGAACAAGTGAACCACAGTGAAGGGACAGCACAGCCTGACACTGGCACCAATACCTTCTGGTGTTTAGCTAATAGCATTTTAGTCAGTACAGATTAGGCTATTATTGAAAAAAAAACCAACCAAATTACTCATTAAGTGATTCCACAATTTTTTATCTTCAGCCCAATTCTGTTGACCAGCAAGGTCTCCCTCTTGCACATGATGGGTAAAGACTGGCAGGTTGTCAGCACACTTTGAGAACACCAGCTGCTATTTTTCTTAATTGTCCGTTAACAAACAGTCAGGTTGGCTTAAATCACACTGAGTGATGGGCAAGAGAGATCCACCCAGAGAGAAGGAGGCCAATTATGTTAGCTTGGACACCCAGTCATGGATGGCTGTGGCATCATTGGGGATTGAAAAATCTCTTAACAACGGAGCCAACACTTCCATAGTTGTGCTAGTCTAGATATTGTAAAACAATGTAAATAGAAATCTAATCTTCTTTCTCCTTTCTCTTTCAGATTTACCCTTCAGGGGTCGCCACAGCGAGTCATCTGTCTCCATTTAGCCCTATATAGCTGTATAATTAATTGCTGAATATAAGTTAGCTAAATGGTGGAATAACGTTTAGTCGCTGTGCTGCTGGAACAAACCGCCCATCGATATCAGATCTGCACGAACTGTAGCTTTAAGAGCTGCTGTATTCTTTATTTTCCTTTTACATCCTACTGTTTTATGCTTTATTATATTCCCGTAAAACACACTGAATGACCTTCGTGCATGATAATGGTTAAGTTAATAAACTTGACTAAATTTGTTAACTAATTACATTACAGCTGTATTGCAAATTGGCCTCCAACTGAAGTGAAATCCTTCAATATAAAAACCATTGTGAAAAAGGTGTTTTTTTAAATAGAACCGCCTGAGCCCAGGATTCTGCTCCTTTGCGTCAGTGTGCTCCTTTAGCATTTCCCGAGCCTGACAGGCTCGCCTGATCCCTCATTTGTCTTTTTTAGGAGATAAAAGATTGGCAGTCACCATCACAGATATACAACCAGACAGGGCCATCAAAGGGCTGCGCTCCCCAAATACGCTGCTCTGGGTGGGCTAATCTACACACAGCATATTTGTCAAGTCTGACTCTTTTGATTTGGATCTGCAAAGAATGTGATTAGATCATCCAAGCCTGTGCCGTGCACGCATGCGTTCTGAATGACATTACTGCTCCTATCTTCAACTCATCATCTGCCCTTGAACGGACCTATCCATTACTCCACACAAAAGTGCTTATGCTGGGAGAAAAAAAAAGTGCCCCTGCAGTGAAGTGGCCACTCCTGGATGTTCTCTCCCCCACTGAATCGAAATGTTAAGCCCGTCATTAATTCTTATTAACTGGCAGCTGAAAGGACTATTAGCCACGCAAGGGATTATCATATCCCTGGAGTGTCTTCTGTTTATCACCCCGAATCAGGAAAAAAGACATACAGTAGCGTGGTACACACATTTATACCAGTACTGTTCAGAATGATGTGCAAAAAAAAAAACAACTCGTAAAGATAAGGAAGGCAGCACTGGAAGTGAGCCATAACCTTCTTGAATTCTTATGCGTCTAACAATAAGGCATTGCATGCCAGGAAACGAGCCTCCTCATTCAAAGTTCCATTGAGATAATAGCCTCTGAGAGTGTCATGAGTCTTCATTAAAAACAAATTAGCACAGATTGCATCATTTGCTGCACTTTGCAAGACCTCTGTACACTTTTAGAACACAATGAAGCTGCAGAATCTTGTTAGTCATGTTAAATTAAGAGCATTTAAAGGAAATACCAGTGATTTTTCAAAATGGCTGTATATTGTAAAGGTTGCGATGCAAAGTCATTCAGCCTTACAGATTTCTGGTGATGTCTACTATGCCTACAGTGGTTCTCAAAAATCCTATAAGAGAATTTCATACCAGACCAGTGTGAATGAATGACCTGTTTACTTGTTAATTTTGGAAACATTTATGGAATTCTGCTTAAAGCCTTTTCTGGAACTTTTTAACTGAACTTTTAAACAGAATAGTGTACTTTCTGCAAGAAGAATCAATATTTTAAGAAAATGTACTAACCCAGGAAGCACACAATTAAAGACAAATTATTTCTGCACAAACTGCATGTCCTACTACTACATTAACTGAAATGAATTTAAATTAAACTGAACTGAATGCTGGTATTGTACTACTGGAAACCCTTAGGAGTGCTAGCAGAAATTAACATTATGTAAGAGGTGTGTTTGTTTTTTGAGTATGTTTTGATATTTACAGTGGTGCTTGTAAGTTTGTGAACCTTTTAAAAAATCCTAAAAAGGATCAGAATAACACAATTACAGAAATGAGACAATTGGTAGCTCAGTGGGTAGGATACTTGCCTCTGGACTAAGAGGTCTTGGGTTCAAATCCTACCCTCAGCATACCACCACTGGGTTCCTGAGCAAGACCCTTAACACCAAGTTGCTCCAGGGATACTGTCCCCTGTAGTTAAGGAATGGAAGTCACTTTGGATAAAAAGCGTCTGCTAAATGCCGTAAATGTACTTCAGGTAATTCCACAACATTTCTTTGATGTTAAGGTCAGACATTTCATTTTGCTTAGATGTTGCTTAAGCCTGTTCCTAGTTGCCCTGTGATTTGCAGACTACTGCTCTCCTTGCACTTGCAGATTTGGTGGAGTCCAGGGTCGGACTGACCATCTGGTGCATCGGGCACATGCTATTTGGGCCGACACAGTTTGTTTATTGATTGGTTGATTGATTGATTGATTGTCACTGGGCTGGCCCAATCAACTTTTAAACATCACCCCCTTTCACTTTGGTCCTTGTGCCTGTGTGATGCATTCGTCAAAAAAAGTCAGCACAGGAGTTTATTTCCTGACCGCCGGCCCATGAAACTCTCCTCTGTGGCCTATTGGCTCTTTTCTTTACGGACACGGGGCTGGCCCAATCATATCTTTAAACTCCGCTACCTTTTGGCTCTGTGCCAGGTGCAGTGGATGCGATCGAGAGAGAAAACATAAAAGTGCGCAGAGAAACTACGAGAGAGAAAAAATTGGCACTTCAGGCAGACGCTGTCAAAAGTGCCAAAATTACTTGGGGTGTTGAATTAAACATGTTTCCCATCGAGATGTGCTACTGTGCCCTTCTGCGCATGTGCAGTTCCACAGTCTTGGGAATCAGTGCCACGCCCATAAACCTGTGCTACCTTGGGACACTGGCAGCTGTATAAACTTCAAGGGAACATTTTTCCACAGGTTAGCATGAATCGTCTGCACATGAACAGTGCGGAAACAATTATTAAATAAAAGAGACGTTGAAAGTCTGCAGTGTTGAGGATTCATTCACTCATATGCCAAAATTCATTACTTTTTTAAAGACTTTTACAGCAAAAATGTGTGCGATTAATTTAGATTCATTAATCAGAGAGCTTGTAATTAATTCGATTATTTTTTTAATTGCATGATACCCCTATAAGTTAAAGCCATTTTTTGCTGCAGGGCCTTCATCAGCTGATGATGGTAGTGATTGTCACACATGCACACATACAGAATGCCTTTTCTTTTTTTTCCTGAATATTCATTAAAAGATTCAGCTACAACATTTTTGACTGGGTAAGTTCACAATTTATTGAATACCAAAATACCCAAAATGCCAGGGCCCTTTTGTTTTCCCAGTCTGCCCCTGGTGGAGTCCACAATCTTTAGAGATGGTTTTGTAACCTCTTCCAGTCTGATTAACAACTGTTAACAACTGTTTCTGAGGTTCTCAGAAATCTCCTTTGTTTGTGCTATAATACACTTTCACAAACATTTTATGAAGATAAGATTTTGATAGATCTCTGTTCATTAAAGGAAACGGAGCACCCACCTAATTGTCAACCCAATTGATTTGAAAAACCCCAATCTTCAAATTAACTGCTAATCCTAGAGATTCATATACTTTGTCAACTCATTGATACAGATTTTTTACTTTTAGGATTATTTCCTTCAATAAATAAATGAAGAAGTGTAATGCTTTTGTGTAATTGGGCTCTTTTTATCTCCTTTTGGGACTTAAGAAAATCTAATGATGCTTAAGGTCATATTTATGCAGAAAAAAAAAAACAGCACTACTTTTGAAGCACTACTGGATGAACGGAAGCTCTAGCTCTAATAGTCATGGTTGGCCACTTGTGAGATGTGATGCTGGAGTTTGGTAGTAACATAAACATAAATAATAAGCTAGTGGAACACAGAACAAAAAGAAAACATCATTAACCACCAAAATGTCTATTTCTGTTCTGTTCTGTGCTGTTGTTCTTAGAAAAATGCTGTTTGTTTCTGGTGTTGTTTCCGCTCCCAGCCTGATGGTAATTGTAATAAAACACACCGAACACATTTCTACTTCTAAAAATCTAAATGCTCTCTTCATTTAACATGAACCTATTGTTAAGAGTTAGGGTTAAGGTGTAGTGATTTTTCCATGTCTTACCACTTTTTTGTTAATAAAATTGGTCCCTGTCATTACAATTCTTTACTTGATAAGAAAGATATCTGTTGATTAAAGGCTTCAACAAGAAAATCAGGAAAATCAGGACACTTACCGGTGAGCTTATTTGTTGTTGCCTCAAATTCATGCAGCAGCAGAAGATTAAATAAATAAAGGCTTGACACACACAGAATAAAAACTTCAAATGTCTAGTAAAAGTAGTTTAAAGATGCAAGCTGCCAGTACGACTGATTGGTGGGACTTTTAAATGTGTTTTGTGCAACTTTGTTTTTGAATGGACAGCAGTACAGAATTTTATGCTGCATGAAAGTTTCATCACGTAAGGCCAGGCTGAGGTCAGCAGAGAAAAATGGATGAGGAGAAAATCAGAAAACAAAGAAATAAATACAACAAATTTTCTCTAAAAGCCAAATCACTTGCAGTATTTACTAGTTGCACTGTGGTGAAGCATGAGCAATTTGTCCTGTATGTACAAGTAAAGTGTATGGACTGTACATCATGATGTGTGATATATCTTGAACCCTCTCTCTATGCATCACATTAATTCATGTGACTCTGCCCTTCTGCCATTCATACTCACTGCAGTCAGAGCAGAAATCAATTTGCAACAGGCAAAGCTCCAGTGGTTTCACACTGATCAGAAAAGACAGTGCCACATTCTGTCTCTGTCTCTGTCTCTCTCATACACTCTCTCTCTCTCTCTCATTCCCGCTCTCTCTCTCTTTCTCTGCTTCTGAATCCAGAGGATGGAAGGCAAAGAATATTTCTGGTAGCAAATCATTATAAATAAAATAGTGAACTCCTATTTTATTTACATAGTTTTATTAAGAAAAATGACTTCTGTTTGCTGTGGTGGGCTGGCACCCCGCCCAGGTTGAGTCCCTGCCTCGCACCCATTTGCCCCGGGCACCTGCGACCCTAGTGTGGATTCAGTGGTTACAGAAAATGAATGGATGGGTAGTTTCTATTTGTCCAGAACACATGACTAATATTAGTAATGTGGCTAATTTACTGAATCTAGCCACATTACTACATTATGGGTGCTGAATTATTTCATTATCTGCAATATCTCATTATATTACAGTTACAGCATTTGGCAGACATTCTTATTCGGAGTGACGCACATCAGTGCTTGAGTAGCCCACATCTGTTCTTCATACCTGCAAAGCTAAACTCAACTCAACATCTGCTTTTAAACAAGTTACTACCAGCTAAGCTGGACACGTCAGCAAACCTGTCAAAAGAAAGTCAGAGGTTAGTATTAAGTTAGCAAAAAACATGGACAAGGGCGAAGAGAAGAGGGTTTTTTGCATAGAAATGGAACAAGTGTGAGGACTAGTTAGTCCCCTAGGTGCTCCTTGAAGAGGTGTGTCTTCTGACGATGCTGGAAGACAGCGAGGAACACAGATCTGATCGCCAGAGGGAGTTCGTTCCACCACTGGGGGGCCAAGACTGAGAAGAGTCTTGATGCATGTCTTCCTCTTCTTGATGTTTCAATGATTGATTCTCTGAGAGGCCGAGAAGTGACACTCTGCTCGAAAAGTGCTGACACGTAAGGAGGTGCAAGTCCATTCTTGGCCTTGAAGGCCCGAGTTAAGGCTTTGAACCTAATGCGAGCAGCCACAGGGAGCCGTTGAAGGTTCTGTAGTAGAGATGTGCAAGAGTTTGGGAACATTGAAAAGTTAAGGCTTTGAACCCTGCATTCTGAATCAGCTGAAGTGGTCTCATTACCTTCAGTGGGAGTCCAGCCAGTAGAGAGTTACAGTAGTCCTGTTTAGAGATGACCAGAGACTGGACGAGTAACTGCAAGTTCTGGAGAGGAGGTCAACGCGTGACAAGAATGACAGTTCTTCATCTAATGTGACACCTGGGCTTCCTGCTTTCTTTGAGGGGCAAGAACAAAATGTGCAATAGTCTTACCATGTGAAACATCACTACTTATGTCAATGTTACTGATCTGCTACTGATCTCACATACATGCAGTAATGGGCTCCCAACCACCATCTATGTCATTTGAATTCACCTAACTGTTTATAGTATTTATACCCAGCATTTGTGTGTATAGCATAGTGTATTTCATATTTTAGATTGAAGTGTTTTCTAAAGATTTTTTACTGGATTTATTTAGACTTTACATTTTATACTGAACTTGTGGGTCTGTGTGTCTGTGCAGTTGTAACATAAGCAATCTCCTCAATACAGGGATCAATAAAGTTTTCTGATTCTGATTCTGAAATAGTTATGCATCAGTTTTACAAACAATAATGCAATTAACTCAAAATATATCACACACTCTAAGTGAGCTCATTGGTTCTATAGTTTATTACACTAATCACTGGTTAGAATGGCAGATTATCTAATCACAGGTGTGATAGTGAGCTTGCTATCAATATGGTTTTGTGCTTGAAGAACTCTTAGAGTAGAGTACGCTTAGAGTAGAAACAGTTATTTTCACCTAAAAGTTCAAAAATCAACATGTCACTGAACCTAGCTAACGTTCTAGGCCAAATTTATCATCATCAGATTGTGGTTGTTACAGTTATCACTGTCTCTGATAAAATATCTATTACATTAATGTTTACACAAGCACATCACCCCTGTGCTCCGTTCACTTCACTGGCTCCCTGTTTCTGGCCGGATCACCGACAAAATCTCCCGGCTCACCTTCCAGTGTCTGCATGGTAATGCGCCATCATACTTAACAGAACTCCTCACCCCCCACTG
Organism: Alestes dentex; assembly: GCA_037576975.1. Lineage (NCBI taxonomy): Eukaryota > Metazoa > Chordata > Actinopteri > Characiformes > Alestidae > Alestes > Alestes dentex. The sequence goes on along the minus strand of JBBIGA010108298.1, from coordinate 12,486 downwards.
CCACTCACGCACTCTCCGCTCCGCCAACACCCACATTCTTCTCCCTTTTAATATAATGTTATTTTCACTTTCTGTATGCACTTTGAGATTTTTTGTAAAATGTATTTATATTTATGCAATATAAATAAAATGTGTTATTATTATTATTATTATTATTATTATTATTATTATTATTATTATTACTACTACTACTATTTTGAAGAGGTGGTTTAGTGTTTTGACTACAGTTGTGTTGATGGAGTCAGTTTGGAAACCAACTCGTAAACATTAACAAGGATAAGTAATATGTATCAGTGTGAATAGCCATGATTGTTCTATTTAAGTTCTATTTAAAGTCTTGTAGCAATCCCATTGTTCAATGTCAAATTTTGGTTGGAAACAAAAGATTTCAAATCTTGAGATTTTGTAATAATTTTAATTATTTGACTATGGAATCATTTTATGAATAAGTGGCTAAGTGTAGCAAGCAATCAGTAAAAAACATAAAACAAGTCTTTCACTGGTTGTGGTTAAATTCAAATAGAAATGACTGTACTTTTGAGTTAAACATCCTTGTGGGCTGTGTTTTGCTTGGATAATGCGTGTAGCAATATTTCAAATGATGTTTCACCATTACATTCCCAAATTTATACAGTTTTACAATACTTTCTTCTCAGAAAACCAAAGAGGGCTTGTATTTGTATTTCTTTCAACAGTTAGGAAAGCACTAGCTAAGAATCCCTTTCACTTGATAAAGCCCTGAATGTGCCATCATAACAATAACAACAACACTGAGCAAGAGTGTTATTCATTGGATTGTACCATGGAAGAAATCACTGCGCTCTAAAAAAATGTTTTTTTAACTGTTCAATATACATTAAACATTAATTTGTAAAGAAAATGAAACACAGACTACTGACATCAACATCTCATCCCAGTCTGTGAGGTATGGCAGTTTTATGGTGTCAAGCTCCTCTGACAAGCCAACAAAAGCACTGTATGAGGAAATGCAGCAGAACATCAGAGCATCTGTCTGTCATCTTCAGTTCTACAGAGATCGGTTTATGCAGCATGACAGCGATTCAGAACACAGAAGTAAATAAAAGCAACTCACCTGTGCTGACCTCAGTCTAGCAGAAATACTGCGGTGTGGGCTGAAGCAGACCAAAATAACCCTTTCCAGAACCAGAGTGCAGGACTCAACGCTGCAGTAGCTTCAGAAGGTTCTGGGTTAAGGCTTTTACTAAAACAAGAGGTGTCACAGATGACTGTAGAGGAACTTCAGAACTTTTCACAGCGGTGGTGATAGAAACCAGAGCTTAATGCCTCTGAGAGATCCAGCATGGCAAATTGTAACATGAGGTGATTATACATATGCTACCTGGGATGCAGTTTTAAGACCATTTTGATATTTATTTGGTCTCAAATCTTCATCAGAGAGAAGTTTATGTTGGGTGCTTTTCACTATTTTACCAACATCAATATGTTACATAAAAACCTGTGTAGGTTTTGGATAGTAAATGAAATAACTGTACTTAAACAGTAGATATTGTGACCTCTGGTTCCATTCACCAACACAGCAAAGAAATCATTGTATTTCTCTACAATGACCAGCTTTTAATGAAACCTCTCTGAATGACTTTGATTTTCCTAAATTTCAGCTGAGATGTAAGCAAAGGATCATGAAAAGGGCACATCATGAATTTGTCCTTTAAGTGGGTTGTATTTTTTCTCTTTTGAAGAAAATAGTATTCTTTTAGTCTTCAAATCACAAAATTTGTGGAAGTTTTCTATCTGAAAGCCCTCAGGGTGTTTTTGTGTTCAGTATGTCCTTGAATGAAGGAGAATATCTTATTGTTTGGTCATTACAGTCTCCTGGATGAGCTGGAGAAAAACATGTAAAATAAATGAATAAATTAAATGGTTTTGGGCACAGTGACAAATGAAGTTAACTTGTTTTCTGACAGATTAATTTTTGCTTTATTGGCTAAAGTGACTTTAGGGATGATGGCACAAAGTGTCGAAAGGCTTTTCTTGGTGGAGTTCAGGCAACTTTAGCAAAAGACGTAGAGAGCGGCCGCGTCCGTAAAGTAAGCAGGCTGGAGGGTTATTTAAATTTCAGAATACTGAGGATATATTCTGCAAATTACTTTGTAGCAGTGCAGACTTGATAAATGAGCTCTGCTCGAGTATTTTAAGCACTTAAAAAAGGAAATGGAAATGTTTTAGAGTGGCCTGTCGCGTTTCTGAGGCAGTTTCAGGCCCCCACTGTAAAATAACTGTGGGAATGAATTGGCTTGTCAGTCAAGTGACTCATTTTACTTTATTTTGTGTTCATAAAAATGCTTTAAAATCCATTGATGCATTCACTTTCTGAGACACTTATTCTAACCTGGGTTGTGGGGGGTGATGGAGCCTAGCCCCGAGTCCAGCCTAGCCCTGGGTAAAAAGGTGAGAAACACCGTGGACAGATGGCCAGTCCATCACAGGGCACATGTTTAAATATCCAACCATCCATCCATCCATTCATTTATCCATTACCTGAATTGCTCATCCTTAACCAGGGTTGCAAGGGGCACTGGAGACTATCCCAATAGTCCTGTGGTGAAAGGTGGAGAAACACCCTGGGCAGGTCACCAGTGCATTGCAGGGCACGTGTTTAAATACATTTGAATAAAATAAAACAAAATAAACATTAGTAATTCATATTGTGGCCATGATGTTAACATTTCTGCCTTTTTTTCATCATTTAAAAAAGGCCAGCTACCCTTTAGACCAGGGGAGTTGAACTCCAGTCGTGGAGGACCGTGGTCCAGCACGTTTTGGTGATTTCCCTGCTCAGAAACACCTGGTTCACCTCACCAGTTAATTGTCAGGTTTAGTGAATGTGTTTGAGGAGGAGAACCATTCAACTGTGCTGGACACCGGCCCTCCAGGACCGGAGTTTGACACCCCTGCTTTAGACTAAATGATAATTTCATGATGAATGAGTGAACGGAATTACATGGACTAAAAGCTTATTACATCTGTAAGTCTTTCTTTTGGAAAGTTGGCATTTTGGAACTGTGTTTTGCTACAACACAGCCAGTTTATTTGTTCTCCATTATCATTTCAATATTTGTATTTCTTTCTCATTTATAATGACTATCTGGGTCTGCAATAAACTTCCACTTTTTTCTTTTTTTTCTTTTGTTGTTTTTTAAAATTCATAATGGATGTCTGAACAGGAGGAGCATTGCGAAGCGTCTGAAAAGGAAAAAAAGCACAGAAACACACAGAGTCAGCAAAGCAGCCCTCAGATCATGTCAGCAACACCGAACTCTCTTCCTGTGTGACAGTCCTGACTGACGACTGCATTTGACTCACAAACACAGCCCAGAAAGTTTCCACAGAAAATGACTGCGCACATTGTGTCATGTCAAATTTCCTTTACCTTTTGAAATAAGACCTTGATGTAGTTTGTAAATGTTGTTAAACTTTCAAAACATGTGATTCACTCCCCAGTTTATACATTCCTGGAGCAGTTTAGTCTCACCCTTGCAGCCTACAGCAGTTTAGCCCAATCTATAGTCAAGCTGTACAGAGTGTCCCATCCTGGACTCCTTTTGAATAATGCTTAATACAGGGCAGCCAATCAGAACAGAGCTCATTTACCTAGATCAGTCTAAAAGGCAGAATTACAAAAATGCCCGCCCTGCGATCAGGAAGTCCTGGGTTTGATTCCCAAGACTGCTAAGCACCTCTGAGCTACCCTGAGCAAGGTACCGTCCCCACACACTGCTCCCTGCGCTGTGGTCCTGGCTGCCCCCTGCTTCACTTGGTGAATGGGTTTAAATGCAGAGGAAAAATTTCATGCGGTTCTCACTGTATGCTGTGGTGTCTTCATGTACAACAGAATGGTCACTTTCATTATATAAATATACCTCAAAAGAATGACATGCAAGTAAATGTTTTTTTTTTTCTCACTTACGTTTGATTTACTTTTATTTAATTGGCAGCATTACTTTGTAGAACTTGAGTCATGTTTAGTCTTTGTTTGCGTGTGAATATTTTAATACTGAATCTGAATACTTTATGTCTTGATTAAATTATAATCACATCCAACTGTAGCTCTCTGAATATGTACTTTTTTGTTCATATTTATAAACGCAAAGTCAAAAGATATATGTAAATATGAAAGTATTGTGACGCCTGACCATCACACCAACAGGGACTTCAGTGACAAAGCTTTCAAATGCATAGACTTTAATCTGGAATTTTACAGTAATGAGAGCTTCCACTCTTCTTGGAAGGCTTTCCACAAGATTTTGGAGTTTCTGTGGGAGTCTGTGCCCATTCATTCTGTAGAGCATTTTTGAGGTCAGGCGCTGATGTTGGACGAGAAGACCTGGCTCGCAATCCACATTCCAGTTCATCCCAAAGGTGTTGGATGGGGTTGAGGTCAGGGCTCCGTGTGGCCAGTCAAGTTCTTCCACACCGAACTCCTCCAGCCATGTCTTTATGGAGCTTGCTTTGTGCACTGGGACACAGTCATGCTGGAACAGAAAAGGTTCTTCCCCAAACTGTGTCCACAAAGTTGGAAGCATGGCGTTGTCCAAAATGTCTTGGTCTGCTGAAGCATTAGGACTGCCCCTCACTGGGAGTAAGGGGCTTCCTGAATTCACTAAGAGGTGTGTCCCAATACGTTTGTCCATATAGTATAAATTAGATAACAAACTAACAAAAGTGTCTAAATAATTCTTGTCACCTCTGAGATATATACATATACATTTGAAAAATGCAAAGATTTAACCTATGGCTCCTTTAACGGTACTCTGCCTCTTTTCCCTGCAGAGGTGGTTGGACTGACTTGGCTGATGGAACTCACACCTACTCTGTTTCACACTTCAACCTTCAAGATCTAGGCAGACACCATCGTCTTGACTCCCTGCCACAGTGCTACAAGGGCCAAAACATGGAGAACACTTGTCAGGTTTCTACAGCCCCCCGCTCAACTCCCCCAGATGGCCCCTATTGTTGCAGCATCCTGGCAGCACAGTTCTCTTTCTCTCTCTCTGTCTCTCTCTCTCTCTCACACACACACACACACATCCACACAATCATGGCAAAAGGATGGTACACTGGCAGAGGCAGGTTGCAGCCCTGGCTCTGCCTCCAAATTGCCTCCCATGAAACTTTAATGGCTGTCGGTGACTGCGTTCTGAATAATTGAACAAGGGAAAGACCTGATTCTTTCCCAGATAATGAATCCCTCTGTAGCTTCTGGAGTGGTGGGATGCCAAAATAAATAAATAAATATTACAGCTTTACAAAAGGTTCTTTCAATTAGGCAAGACAAAAAGAGAGAAATAGCCATTTTGGTGAGCGCCTGGGTCAGAAGGGCAACGTTACCTCGCTTAAGTCTCAATTTTTTTTTCTCTCTCACTCTGGCTTTTCACCGTCTTGGACATTTAGGTTTAATTACTGCTTACTCGTTTTCTCTCCTCTGGGATCTGCCTGAGGGAGCATAGGCTAAGGCTTTACATTTCCACTTACACCACCGGCTTAATCATCCTAAAAAATAAAAGAAACCAAAGCCAGACTGTGGGAAAAAAAGAATACTTCTGTGGCTAATTGTTTCCAGACTCAGATAAGGGAGCTGAGGTACTGACATGATCCATTGTATGAAATTTCACACCTCAAAAATTGGATTCAGAATGGACTTGGACTCTCAGGACTTTTCTATTTCAGGGTAAATCGGTTAAGGCCCATATCCTTCAATTGTCGTGCTTCTCATTTTCTCCCCCTGAGGTTTACTTCAATCTTTTGTACCGAAAACAGTCAATTCCTCTGTTTTACTTGATCATTTTCCAACTTTGCTTCATCTCTAGAATTAACCAGGTTGCTTTTGTTACTGTGAATTAAAGAAATACCTGCAAAGGAGATATATGTAAATGAACTCTGTCCTGATTGGTTGCCTTGTATTGTGCTTCACTCCAAAGGCAGACTGGACTGAAACGCTCCTTATAACTTCAGGGGCTGAACTTCTGGAAGCTGACTAAACAGACATATGTAAATGTTTTGGGTTTTTTGTGACATCAAAAAAACATGAGATTCAAATTTGAAAGTGGTTCCTCGTTTTGCTCTTAGTTGTGCCTAGACCCCAGTTTTAGCCACCATCTGTATTTCCCTATATTTTACACTTACTGGCCAAGACCTTATCTGACCTCTGGGTTATTTATGAGTATGGATCCATCTGTCTATGTCTCCACTCTGAAAAAAAAACACACTGTCTGGCATCTCTGCCTCATGTGTTACACACAATCATTTTATTCCATGGTGTAAACATCAGTATTACTGCATAAATGTATTTATGATGCACCATACACTGTTTGGAATTGCTTGCTTATATTTTTCTTTAGAGAATAACATTTAGTATTCACTAGGGATTTAAATATCACAAACTATTCCCTATAGGGCGGAGCATTTATAGATACCATTTTATAAGAATTCAGCAAACAATAATTAAAGAAAATTATAAATATTTATTATTAGGCTCTATGCAGTTTTCTGTTTTGAGATGTTACTACTTTTATATGAATTATGGATGGAATTAACAACTGATGATTTTACAGTAATAACACAAAGTATTCTCTTCTCATACAACATATACATTTGTATAATCATCTACAGCTCTGTACTTATCTAACTATTCTTCAGTTTTATTTACAGCTACTTAGCGTCCTAATAATTACCTGAAAGCTGTGAAGATCTTCAGGGCGAGAAGAGTTAAGTAAAGTAAAGTGGCCCCTTTTAGTCACCCGCGAACACACCACAGCACACAGTGTGAAGAGTGTGAAATTCTGTCTCTGCATTTTACCCATTCACCAAGTGAAACAGGGGGCTGCCACAAATGAGGTGCACCCGGGGAGCAGTGTGTGGGGACAGTACATTGCTCAAGGGCACCTCAGTGATGTGTCAGAAATAATCAGAATTATTTATACATTTGTATACAGCACATTATTGAAGGAGGTGATCCCAGGAAAACATGTATAAAATGTTAATTAAACGTTATTAATAAAGTCACGAACTCCATGGGTTGTAACGATTTAAGCGTCTCACTTTGATTTTTAGCACCTTGTAATACCCCCCACCGTCACCCCGTCCTCCCAACCCCATGCTCCTCTCATTTTTTTCCATGGTATGTTTCTTTTTTTTTTGCTCTCTGTCCAAAGTAGTGATAATAACAATCTGTGAGAGATGCCCCGCTGACCGGCCGCGTGAGCACAGGGAGGGGAAAAAAAAGGAACAGTCTCCTGGTAATCTGCACTTTGAGCTGTATTTCAAGGTATGACATTTATGTTGACATTTTTGTGCTATGAAGGATTAACAACTGGGCCTGCAATCCACTCTCAGCCTCTCGCTGAACAGCTGAGAGATTTTCTTCCTTGCGAGACAGTTTTTATCTTATCAGAAAACGTAACAGCCTGCTGCCTCTTCCTCACAATGTCTCCAGATAGGTATCGCACTTAAGCTATCAAAATAATAATAAAACGGTATACCATTTCGCCTCGCCCGTGAATCTGTTACGATAAAGTGGCCCCGCATACAAAACACTGTCAAATCAGCAGCGTCCGAAGAGACCAAGTTTATAAAACCGTGAAAAATACATTCCTCTGCATTGCCTGCAAACAAATACACGTTATATTTTTATTCCACTGTCATGTCCATCTTTTTAACCCTTTGTTGCTGAGGCTAAAAAGTGTCGATTCCTGCATTTTAATCAGAAACAGAATCAGAAAGTTTTATTGATCTCGGGAGAAATAGCTTATGTTATGACTGCACAGACACACAGAGGCAAGAACAATGCTGAGGTATAAATACTATAGAATAAGTAACTCACAATAAAATTAGTTACCAGTGACAAACCATGGTTAGGAGTATGTTATTGCACACATTTAGCTAAGCAAGTAATATTGACATAAGTAGTGATGCTGAACATGGCAAGACCATTGCACATTAATCTACTCTTTTCCTTTAGTAACATGGTTTCTGGCTGAATTATGTAGGCTGAAGATTTGTCCTTTGTTATTCTCTTGTACCTCCTTCATTTGGCCAGGGACAGGAATACACTTAGTGCCTTTTAGTGGTCCTCGGATGAAACAAATCAACAGGCATTTCCATAGCAGTGTGAACTGCATTTCAGATGTGGACGCACTCTTGCATTGAACTGCCACAGTGCAGCAATAAAGGGGGCATGGAGCTTTAACACTGCAGTTCCACATGCTGATCCGTTTTACTACGGCCAACTTAGGGAAAGGGAAAGAATCCTAGAAAGACTCTCGAAATTGATTACAGATTATATGTAAGGTAAGAAAATGCAGTAAGGTAGTGTTGAAATAGCATTGGACACTATAAACAGGCCATCAATGTTTTTGAGACAGAACATTTACAAACAATCTCAGCCAACTTCAGCTCAAACAACTTTCTGAATGATGAATGAGGCTCAATACAGTTCAGCCAATCAGGACAGAGCTCATACACATATACAGTCATTTGGAAATGTTTGAACACCCCTTGTCAAACCGTATGTGTTTTTTGACTTAAAAATAAGCAAACATATTGACTGATCCTGGAACAGGATGTGGCTGGTGGAGGATTTCAGACATCATTAAAATTCCAAAGGGACCCTTTTCCGCAGATTAGTTTTTCTTTCTAAGCTGCGTGGACCGAGGAAAAAACAGTATGTTTTGACAAGGTTAGCACTATTTTCATACTACATTAAACTCCTTTTTTTTAAAAGGAGATTTTGATTTTCCATGCCACGGGCCCCTTTATCATACGTTTACCCGCCAGATGGAAATTAGTTGGTTAGCTAACTCTGGCACAAAGCATCTTTTTTTCACACATGGTCCTTAAACACAATGCCAACAAAATAACAAACTAAAATGAACACAATGAGAAAGAAATATATCAGCATCTCCCTAGAGTTTCATGGGTCAGACTTTCTGGAGAAGCCATCCTGCAAAGGCATGTGCTTTTGTTCCATTTTGTAGTGGCATCCACATTTCTCCTGAGATTCCTCACTCATCATACGGCTACCTCACTGAAGAAAGTTGGACTGAAGATAGTTGCAGCTGACATTTCCCTCCAACCTGACCTTTATCAAGTGCAGGGACTTGGAGCTATCCATTAAAGAAACGCCTCCCCGATGGGCTGTTGTCATCCAACTCACACACATACACACACACACACACACACACACACACACACACACACACACACACACACACACACACACATCACTATTGTTCTACAACTTTTTGTTTATCCACCTGGCTCCACCCCAGCTGTCTCTACACATGACCCATAAAACAAAGAGGTGTTCCCCCGCACTGCTTTCACATTCAGATGATTTTAATTTAGCCCCAGCTGCTGAAGAATGATCCCTCTGTTACAGATTGTCATGTGCCCATGAAGCGCTCTGATGCTGCATGTTAATAAGACTCTCTGAATATCTCTGTGCTTGATGAGCTGTAAAATATGAAGGCGCCACTCAATTACTGGAAGCAAAGGGAAAGTTTCTGTGACCAGTTTTAATTTACTGCAGCACACTGCCCTGATTCCTCCTCATCCTTAGCTGCTTTGTTGGGGCACAAATCTGAGAGAAACCTTTCTGCAACCTTCATTTATTCCCGCTCATTAAACATGGGTGCTTTGAATGAGTGTCAGGCCAAAACACCAGAAAAAAAAAGAACATATGATGATGCATGATAATTGTAATTTGATGAAGTAAATGTGACATTTAACAAACACACAGCATAAATAGATGCAGAGGGTGATATTGAATAATTGATGGCAGCAGAAGGTTAAGAGCTATTGAGCACTGCACAAGGCAACAAGATGTTTCTGCCTGGGAGGTCAGGGAGCAGACACGGCAGCTCCACAACAGGCAACCCGATGAAGAGATACGGTTCAGAGGATGCAGGCTTATCTCCCCAAATCCCACAGATGTGTGGGCACAGTGCATGACAGGGTCAGAAACATGCTTCCATTCAAAGGCAAGGGGTTAAAGCGAGAAAATACATAAACACAGTAGCTTTGGTTTCTCTGACAAACTGTTCACTGAGTGGTTCTTTACAGAAAAACAAAAAAGACCTACTGACTCAAACTCCAATTTTTTACTCAACTGAAAAAAAAAACCCTTCTGACTCAAACACGCCACTGACAAAACCATCAGGTATTCTGTTTAGTGTCAACTTGTCTTCTGTTTTAGTCAAATTTGGTTTATTAATATAACACATCATCATACACAAAGGTCAGTGTGCTTTACAGGAATAAAGTAAAATAAATAAATAGAAGAAATGCATAGAAAATCAGAGAAAGAAGATGCTATAGAAGTGTTGATATTTGAAAGAAGGTCTAAAACCTCCTTGTAAAAGTGGTGTAAAGAACTTCTACCCCTTCCTCGTAGAACTGTACATAAAATAACCATTATTTTTAAGTGCACCATGAAATCTGTTGTCTGAAGATTAGTACACATACATCCATCCATCATCCAAGCCACTTATCTAAACCAGGATCGCAGGAGGGTGGTGGAGAATCCCCTAACACTCACGGGGCAAAAAGTAGAGAAATACCCTGAACAGGTCACCAGTCAATTACATGCAGTACTGTGTAAAACTTACTTAACCCTTTTCATCTTGGGTTTTATTGTCTATAAAAGCACTATAATATTAAATCAAACAAACAGAGCAAAAAATCTTTAAGTGATACAGTATGTTCATAACACAAGTTGTCTCACTGCACTCCAGCTGTTGTATAGATTTGTTTAGTTCCATCAGCAGCACTTAATTTAATTACGTATTGATCAGGTAAACTAGGTATCGGGTGGTCTTCCTCAAGGAGAGCTTTGTGAAATGATTAAGCAACACACTAACGCTTGTGTATTTATTCAAAATGTTGTACTTTTTTGCACAAACAAATGTTCATTAGTCAAATAAATGGCTTTACATGTTTCCCTTAAATGCATGTAAACTTTTGTACACATGTATACAGCGCTTGTTCTTGCAGGAATTGTAATACAAGCTGGAGAACACAAAGAATCAGCACCACGGACAGCTCCACTAAACCATCAGCAGAGCCAGTTACATGAATGCTACAGCAATCATGTTATTGTTGCGCTCTTGACATCACAGCTAACTTAATTCTTTTATATTACATCACAGCTAAATTAATTTGTTATTTTATATTTGTCTATTTTTGGTCATCAGAATAGTTTTTAATTAAATTAAGCACGAGAGAATTGCTCATTATCCTGTTGTCATGTAAACGGACACAGTGAATGAAACACACGCAATTAAAACATAGAATAAGAATGTTAGCAGACGCTCTTATCCAGTGCGACGTACATCAGTATTTAGAGACACACTTAAAAATGTCATGCTACCATGGAAACCTGTTGATTTTCTCATGCATGTTAACTATAAAAAACATTTGTACAATTTTTATATACAGTGCTCTACTCTGAGCTTTCAATAGGAGAACTGGGGTGTTATTTCTGACCTTCTTCCCTTAGCTTTGAAAAACACTGTAATTTTTACTGTACACACAATTTTAAAAAGAAAAGAAAAAGAAAACTTGCTGACTCCAACTCCAAACACACTGACAACAAAATAAATTTGTTTTTTGTTTTAAATTAGATGTGCAAAACACGTCTAAAATCCTCAAAGATCTTGTTTTGTACGAGTGATGTAAAGAACTGTACATAATAAAACTCCCCACCAGGGCTAGATATAAAAGAACCATTATTTTAAGTGTACCATGAAATTTGTTGTCTGGTAAGGCATTAAGGCTGTGGCTAGAGAAGACCAGTTTTAGGAAATACAACAAAGCTGCTTTCTTATCATTTCTACATACACTTTGTCGAATCTGACTCAATCCTATGATGTTCTAAATAAATTCCTCTAATGAACCACTGATGCTGTGCATCGTCAGTGGTGTTCATCAATGCCATGGCTGTTAAAAGAGTAAAGGATTTTATTTTGAGGAGGGTATGTAGTTTATTTAAAGCTACAGACCCTGGAGAGCTCTTTTGCAGTGATGAATGAGTAGGATTAACTTCATATGATTTGAGCAACACACTCTCAAGAAATCAATGTTTCCCTTGAACTGCAAGAAAGCCCTTAATGGTGTATCAGCACCCTGGACAATATAATCAATATGTCTGCTGTTAAATGGCAGCTTCAGTCAGGTGTATGAGGTAGATAGTCCTGACCCATGTTTACAGTTTTATTTATGTTTGTTTCTATATGTCTTTAAAACATTATATATTTATATAATGTTCTCTTATTTTTTTCTATATATATATGTACAGCCACAAAAAATAATAATAATAAAAGACCACTTTTCCCTTTGTTTCTGTTCACTGTTTGTACAATTTACAGCAGTCTGTGTGTGTGTAAAATGCACAGGTTGCTATTCTTTTCTGAACTATTGCAGTGTGAGCTGTGTAAAAATAAGAAACGC
>JBBIGA010108226.1:0-10717 GCA_037576975.1 Alestes dentex | reverse complement strand
ATATTACATTTTATATATATATATATATATATATATATATAATATGAATGATTCAATATGCACATGTTATGATTCGCTAGTCACACAATACAATTCAGTTTTCACATAATACATAATATTTAGTTTTCATAATATGATACTCAGCATTCACACAATTTGATTTTCACATGAATATTTGATATTGACACTATACCGCATCCGTTATTCATGCAATACCATATTCAATATTTATATGATGTTTGGTATTCATATGGTCAACGTGGTTCATGAAATTCAGTATTTACACAATTTGAAATGTGATATTCAACATTATGGCTCAAAATGCGATATTCACACAGAATGATGTTTGATATTCACAGAATTCAATCCCATATTCATTGTACTATATTTAGATGGAATGATATTCAGCATTATATAACGATACATGCTACAGCATTCAATATTTACACAATATGGTGTTTACTGTCTGTATTATTTGATATTCAGTATTCACTCAATATGATATTACATGATATGATATTGGCAATATTCACATGAAACAGCATTCAGTATAAACACACTGATATTCAATATTCACATAATATGACATTTGATATTCACATATTCAATATTGATTTTCAAATTATATATTCCATATTCAAATAACACGGTATTTAATATTTGATTTTTGTCATTCGAACAATATGATGTTTTATATTCAAAATGATATAATATTTCACTAATACAATACTTGACATTCACACAATCAGTATTCAATATTGACACAATATGTTATTCGTTATTCACATAATTGCATATTTGATCTCATAATATGATATTTTTCAGGATAATTTCCACATTGCACCATTCACTGGGCAGATAATACAGTACTTTCCACTCACACACATGAATATAATTATGACTGCAAATATGCTTAAAATGACTGTTTATTCATTTTGTATAAATGCGTGTTCCTGCTGGGGGTCCGTTTCTCTGATCAGCATAAAATCAGCCAAGCTTTCTCCAGCTGCGAAGGAGGGATTTTCTTTTTTGGATGTTTCTCCTGCACCAAAGCAGTCAGGAGAGTTTGTGTATTTTTCCCTCCCTTCTCTCTCTCTTTCTCTCTCTCTCTTTCTCTCTCTCCCCCCCCTCCCTTCTTTCCCTTCCTCTCTCTCTTTTCCTGTCTCTCATCTTTTGCACCCCCCCGTTCTTCCACTCCTCACTGTTTTTACATGCTGTACGTCTCTGTAATTGAAAGCAGCTTTAAGTGTGCAAGCTGTGTGTGTGTGTGTGTGTGTGTGTGTGTGTGTGTGTGTGTGTGTGGAGAGAGCCCAGACGATGGCTAATTTTCTTTCATCAACTTGAAGCTCCTCACTGCTGTTTCTAATTGACCCTCTGCTCCTCACTAAACATGCCCCCCCCCCTTGCTCTCTCACACTGAATCCCAAATGACTTTCGGTTGGACATGTTATTCGCTCTGTGGGTGTAGATGTATGACCTACTGTATAGAGATCTAGTGCCGGTGTTCTGTATTTCATCGTAGCGCAACATTAAATGGCCCACACCATGGAAAACCTCACTTTCCTCCTGTTTTCTTTTCTTTATAAATAGAAGAGTTTCATCTAGACGTACTCAGTCCGTACAGTTCATATATGGAAACTAAGCTCTTAAAAGGGCTTGCTTTCAATTCACTGTTTTGTGATGTCACAAAAACCAATGCATTTCCATGCAGTCTTAACGTCCTCTTCGGCCAGCGGCAGTATTCGCAAAATTCAGTCTTTACACACTTTATTTTACTTTTACTCACATTATTTGGTATTCAGTGAGCTCATATATTTGATATTCATGGAAAATGGTATTTGATATTTAAAGAATTCAATCTGATATTCACTGTACAATTTTCAAACAGAATGATATTCAGTGGTCACACAACACAACATTCAATATTTCAGTGCAGTGTTTACTATCCATATTATGACAGTCAGTATTCACACAATATATAATATTGACAGATGATATGACATTGGCGATATTTGATATTCACATGATACTCAATATTCAGTATTCAGTATGGAGTACTTACTATGTATTATTCACATAGTATGATATTCAACAATGGCATTTAATATTCAGTATTCATGTGGCACAATATCCAATATTGATTTTCAAATGATATATTTGATATTCAAACAACGCGTTGTTTCATATTTGAATGGTATGATAGTTGTTATTCGAGCAAAACCATATTTGATAGTCAAAGTATACAATATTTGCCATTCAGACCATCAGTAATGTGCAGATCAGCTTTGCCTTCACAAGCTCCCATTCCTGCTCTGACTACCGGATTCATATCCCCTGTTGTTCACTGCGTGCATGGCAGCAGTCAGATTTATGATTATATCATTAAACCATTTCTCGCTTTGTGGATTCGAACCGGCCCCAAATATTCTGCTTCAGTGGCTGGCGCTCTACTGCCGGACCACCAGGAAGGTGTGAAAGCGCTGCCTCCTACCAAGCCATTTATGGTTAGGGACGGCTGAATGCGTAGCCGCACTCATGGACTGATTACGTGACACACGTCTTTTTTTTTTGTGAGTGACCTGAGCTTTAGTGTCTTGAAGTCTGTTTTACTCCACATTTGTTTCTTTGTGATTGTGTTTCTCCGCATTTTGTTGCTTCTTGGCCTCCTTATCCCACAGGCCCTGATCTCTCTCTCTGACTCACATTTTTAAGGGGACTCGACCGTCCTCTGTCTCTCCCCGTATATTACAGAGGCAGCTCGACCACAAAAATAGTTTTGTTTTTTTTTAATGATCAGTACTTGATCAACCAATTAAAAACATATATACATACATACGGTGAGGGATATTATCAAACGTTTTGAGGTTGGAACCATGCCAGTGTTTCAAAATCTGAATGTCAAAATCATAAAAATAAAAGAACAGTGATAATAATATTGCATTTATTGCGTAGTAGTGCACAGTGTAGGTATATAGAGAGTGGGTTACTAGAGTGTAGTGCACTATGTAGGATGCCATTTGGGATCCAGACACACTCAGACGAGTCGACACATCCGGGAGAGAGTGTTCTCATCCAGGAAATTATGCTGCATTTATCTTTTTAGAGCGTGACCTTTTTGCTGCATTCTACTTTACAGTGCAATTTCCTTTACACTGTTTTTACACTGTGGCGCATTTCAGTGCACCGTGGCAAACTTATACCACTTTTGGCTTTACAGTGTATGCTTTGCCCTGCATTCAGTTCCACATTGTAAACTTTGCATGCTTTTTAATGATGTGCAGTATACCCATTATTCTACTTTATAGTGTAAAATGTGGACTCATCCACACACATTTATTCTGTTGTATGCAAAGAGGCAGCAGTTTGACAACAGTTTGACTCTCTCTCTCTCTCTCTCTCTCTCTCTCTCCTTCTTTTTCGTCTCTATCTCTCTCCCTCAGCCATCACATCAAAGTTTCCCAGCCTTGTTGGTTCGGGACTTGAAACGCCACAGGCTCCATTAGGACAGAGGATTTATTTTCTGTGTGCTGCTGATTTATTTGATTGAAAAATGAAACCACAAACCAAACAGACATTATTTCTTCCTCTAGCCAACTTTTAAGCAGAAAAAAAAAAATCTCTCAAATTGCTACCAGGTGGAGCCTGACACTACTTTCATAGGACCTAAACACAAGAGACTTACTGGAGAAGTGGGGGTCTGGGAGGGGAGTAGAGAGGGAGAGATACTGAGATCCCGAGAGAGAAAAAGAGAGAGCGATACTGAGAGAGATAAAGAGAAAGAGATACACGGGGATAGCGAGAGATACAGGGAGAAATGGAGAAATACAGAGAGAAAGATTTTCCTAGTAAATCATCTAAAGAAAGGCAGCAGCTTGTAGATGAACTTCACTGAGCCTGTCATAGCCATCCATCCAGCAGCCACTGAAGGGTGTGTGTGTGTGTGTGTGTATGTGTGTGTGTGTGTGTGTGTGTGTGTGTGTAAGATATGAGGTAATCCTTCTCTTCTTGCTACACATCTTTCTGACAAGATAGATTGATATACATCTGTAAGCTTCCAGTAATAAGCTCTCTGTGTGTGTGCGTATGTGTGCGCGCGCGTGTGTGTGTGTATGTGTGTGCGCGTGTGTATGTGTGTGTGTTTGTATGTGTGCGCCTGTGTTTGCGCTCACATGTGTGTGTTGTGTCTCTCAATAGGATTTATGACTGATGTCAAGCAGCAATGGTGAACAGTGGAATAGAAAATATGTGGTGGACAGACAGACTGACAGAAGTGAAGAATTATGAGCTGTGTTTGCGTTGTCATATTTCTCTGTGTTAGTGCTTCTTACCCAGGCTACTCTACACCACTCTGCATTATGTTCGTCTTTTCAGAATTAAGTCAGCACTGTGTATTATTTTAGTGTGTAAACTCTGTGCTGCATTCTACTTCATAGTCGATAATCTTTGCACTGCAAACTGCAGACTTTGGGGCAGCCTGTGGCCTGGTGGTTAGGGAGTTGCCCCTGTGATTGGAAGATCATGCACTCAAATCCCAGGACTTCTAGTGGCCCCACTGAGCAAGATACCGTCCCCACACACTGCTCCCCGGGTGCTGCGGTGTCAGCTGCCCGCTGCTTCACTTGGTGAATGGGCTAAATGCAGAGAAAGAATTTCACACTGTTCACACTGTGCTGTGCTGTGGTGTGTTCATGCGTGACTATAAGTGACCACTTTACTTTCGCTGCACCCTACTTTCCCAAGTGAATAATATACTTTACCGTGTTATGCTTGCACAATGATAAGTGGCATGTTTGCTGTACAGTACTGAAGTCAACTTTACAATGTGAACTTTGCACTGTGGTCTAATGAACGCTGTAGACTTCGTTATCCGTGCTAACATGTACCTATATATTCTTTTTTAGTGTTTTACAACTTCGCTGCATGTTTCTAATGTTAATGCCTCCCATTAGCATGTGCTTCTCAAACTATGTATAGGTCGATCTTAGCATGGACGGCTAAATTTTGTTCATTTTCAAGCTGTAAACTTTTTTACAATGTCCACCTTACAAAACTCTAAGGAGGTTTCTTTCAATGGTATATTGTTTTCTCTGTTCACACACACACACACACAGATTTGCACACTACGCTTATGTGTTGCTAGCAACAGTGGTTTATTGGTAACACTTGTTTTTCACAACACCTTCACACACCAATAATAATCCCTGTAAACACATTTTTACACATACACACACATAAACACAAACACACACACACACACACACACAAACACACACACACACACACACACACAGAAACACTCCAATTTTTTTCAGAAACAGACTAGCTTTGAAATCACAGACAAGTATATCTCCACCGCTATCACACACCCTTCACACACACACACACACACACACACACACTCAGGCAACTGCACACTCTGAAGGGAGCCTGCCAGTCTTTGCTCTTAGAGTACCCTCTCACAAATAATTTATCCAAATGCAACTTTCCCCATCTTGCTCCACCTCTCTCTTTCTCTCTCTCCCTTTCTCTCCCTCTCTTTATCTTTCTCTTTCTCTCATTAGAATTTAATGTCTTCAGACAGGTTTTCTGTGTCAGCCTGCTGAGACTGTTAGTGCTGTGAATTCACACTGGTGGTTAGCAGGATGGTTATGCTGTAAAAGTGCAACACTTGAAGATGTCTTCATTAAGACCGGAAAACTACAATAAAGACCGCCTTCTCATTTATTCCCTTTCAGTCTTAACAGCCATTCAGTGCGAGTTGTTTTTTTCATTATTCAGTGTCAGAAAACAAACACAATTTACACAGGAACTTCAGGAGCTAAATATATGATGTTTCAGCATTTGCTGGGTCCACACTAGCCTGTATTACAGCTGCCGTTCTTTTCAGGATGCTTCTTTTCAAATCTGTGGGGATATTTTTCCTGATATTTTTCCAGGTTTTGCTGGTCTGTTATTTTCATTTTCTCTCTTTAACTTTAAATCCTTTATGGACCTCCATTTTTGATGCACATCCCTTAGCTGCTTTAGACGTGCATGAGAAAGGCAGCTTAGGTGTGTGTTTGTGTGTAGGAATATAAAGTCAGTGGAAAATTTAAACAATGATTAGACTTTTGCATACAACTACATATAGAAATGTTTTTTCTTTTGTATTATGTAACACTTTTGAATATTATGTCTAGTATAAGTATCACATTTAATGTGACCTCTGCTCAGCATCCATATATCCATTTGGTACCGGGCCTCACAGAAAGACACAATACAAAATATTTTATTGATTACCAGAGTCTGAAAGATCTTTTATTTTGAAAAAAACATATACCGCTTGTCTCGGTCACGTGATACTGTACATCAAAAATGTAGCCAACACGCTAGCAAAAATCAGTAAAAAAAACAAACGTCTTTGGGGAGCTTCTTCGTATTTCTTCATATTTTTACGCACTTTGTTTTTAGTTGTATCTGTACCAGTCTGTGAAAATATTGTTTTACGTGAAACTGGTCTGTGGCGCAAAAAAGGTTTGGGGCCGCTGACCTAGACTGTCAAGCACTTTAGTAAGCGCAGCAAAACCTTCGGAAGGAAGATGACCCCCCCCCACCAGCACTATTAGAGTCAATGTACCTGTGAGCTGCTTATCACTGCTTGATTTGCAATGAGGAATCACAGTACCACATTTTGTAAACGGGAGGAGAGACACGACTTGACTGTTTCAGCTAGCGCTCCCTAGCATGTAAATTTACAAACTTAACATCTGAGCTAAAACAGAGCAAACACATCAAAACAGTAGTTTTTACCTCTAGAGATGCTTTTTTGAATACCTATTGGACAATGAAAAAGCAGTAGCCATGCAGTGAGGATTCTGTAATGTAACTCATCACAATAACAAGACAACATCAGCATGTCCTCACCATTAACTAACACACACACATAGGGGTGGTCAGCAGTGAAACTGGCCTGAGGGACTCCAGTATAGTCCAGTCTGATCACGGTCGAGTCCAATTGGATTTGAGTGTCCTGAATACTCCATCTATCTTTCTGTAAACTCTCTCTCTCTGTCTCTCTCTCTCTCTCTCTCTCTCTCTCTCTCTCTCTATCTCTATCTCACTCTCACTCATTTTCTCTCTTTCTCTCTCGCTCTCCCTCCCTCTCTCTCTCTTTCGCTCTCTCCCTCTCTTTCCCCTTCATCACTGCGCTCTCCCCCGAGGGCTTTCTGGAGCCCCATTCCGCATCTAAATAATTCACATCCAAAATAGAATCATTAGATTAATAATTAACACTGTCTGCTCCATGAGCTGATTAGAATAACTTTATTTATGACAGTAGAAGCGCAGCAGCTCAGAGATGGATTGCTTTTGCCTGGCCGATAAAACGTTTGGGGGCTAGTGAGGGGAGGGGAAGAGGATGATGATCACACACACACACACACACACACACACACACTTTTTTAGCACTTTCAGGATATGCTGCACTTCCCTGGTCGTTTTTGTGACAATAACTTTATTTACTGGGGTCTGGATGCTCAGCCGCACACACACACACACACACACACACACACGCACAAACACTTTATGGGACAGTAAAAGTGTGTGTGTGTGGGCACACAGGGGATGGGGTGGGACTGGTGGGGCTGCATGTGGTCGTAAATCAGACATATAAAAGGTGCACTAATGACTGTGAGAGAATAAGTCTACAAGAAAAAAAGTGCTGCCCTAATCTGCCTTTAATCTATCCCTAATTCATCTCTAATCTGTTCCAATCCCTTAATCTCTCCCGAATCTACTTCAGTCAATCCCTAACCTATCCCTAATCTACTTCAGTCAATCCCTAACCTATCCCTAATCTACTCCAGTCTACCTATAATCTATCTCTAGTTTGCTCTGGTATACCTGTAATCTATTCCTAATTTACTCCAGTCAGTCCCTAATCAATCCCTAATCTACTTAAATCTATACGTAATCTAGTCACTTCTACCTCTGGCCTATCCCTATTCCACCCCAACACATCCTAATCTATTGCAGTGTACCAAAATCTATTCATAATCTACGCCCAGTCAATCCCATTCTACTCCAGTCTACCACTAATCTGCTTTTGGCTGTCTCTATTATTCCCCAAGCGACTCCTAATCTACCCCTAATCTAACCGCAGTCTATATGTGCCCTATTCCTAATCCCTAACCTCCTATATACAGTCTACCTTGCTCCACCTGTTTCTAGTGTGATTGTGTCAGCAATCATACTACTATTTTTCTTAAATTGTATTATTATGATTATGATTATTATTACAGCTGAATTTGGCATCTCTTCTCCTTCTACAGTTTTTGAAATATAGGAAATGTCCTAACGACAAAATGTCTGTTAATATCTAGGGTTGTGCGCTTTTCATGTATACATTTTTCATCTGTTGATCAGTATTGATTGTTAAAAAAACGATTTTTGTGGTCGAGTCAGCTTTGTAATACAGGGAGGGAGAGAGTGCTGATGGTCAAGTCGCCTTAAGAAAGTGTTTAGGAGAGAGAGCCTGAGTCATCACGGCTAAGGAGGCCAGAAAGGGACAAAATGCGGAGAAACAAAAACCCGGAGTAACAGCAAAACTCAGAAACACAGCAGACTCATAAACAGACTTCAAGACACTAAAGCTCAGGGCAGTTATAAAAAAAACCACTATTTATTGTGGCTTAACTAAAAATAACCAGCCCATGAATGTGGCTAGGTGCGCTTTCAGCTGTCCCTAACCATTAATGGCTTGATAAGAGGCAGTGCACTCACGCCCCCTGGTGTTGCAGCGGTAAAGCACCTGACGTTGAATCAGAAGATTGCTGGTTACGATCCACCGTGCAAATTGTTGTTTTTTTTTTTAACACCACATTCTTGCCTATAAAACCAATATTTGGGTGTCTCCAAACACTGGTTTATAGCAACCATGCAACCACACTTCACATTTTCTCCCAGAAATGGAGCTAGTCGATCTCTAATCTACCCTCGTCTGCCTATAACCGATTCCTAAATCTCTAGTCTCCCTCTGACCTAATCCTGATCTACTCTAGTCCCAATGCACATCTAACATACTCCAGTTCACCTGTAAACTATTCCTACCAGTCTACCCCAACTGACCTATATCTACCCCAACCTATCTCTAATCTGTAATCTGCCCATTAATGACCATCATTTCTTGTCCGTAAATAAAACAAATTGTTATGATGTGGGTAGATTCCAAAATATCAATAGAACAGACTGTGTTGTGTGTCATTTGCTCAGTGGTGAATACAGCAAAACTGACTCTCTCTCTCTCTCGCTCTCTCTCTCTCTCGCTCGCTCGTTCTCTCTCTGTCACTCACACACACACACACACACACACACACACACACACACACACACACACACACACACACACACACACAGAGTAATGTTCTCTACTCAGCTGTTTTTCAGCAGGGCCAGACATTGTTCTCCCTGTGCTAGAATGATCCTACAGCTGGTGCTGCTGGCAGTGTGTGTAGGTGTGTGTGTATGGAGGTGTGTGTGTCTATGTGTGGGTCTGTGTGTGTGTGGGTGGTGTGCATGGTTGCAACTTTCTTTGTACAGTGTGACAGTGTTTGTGACTAAAGTGACACTGACATTGAATTTGTGTGTGTATGTGTGTGCGTGTGTGTGTGTGAGAGAGAGAGAGAGAGAGAGAGAGAGGGAGAGAGAGAGGGAGAGAGAACACATGACATTGTCAGTCATGTTAACAGCCTTGCTCTTGGAATAATCCCACACGTTTGACCTTTGTCCTAAGTAGTGTGTGCATGTCATGCCAAAGCCCCCCGCAACCCCACACACACGCATACACACACACACTCACATACACACACAAGGAGATAGAGATATAGACAGGTGCTAAATATAGCCTGTGAACTGAACTGTCATTAGGTTCTCTGTGTGGAAGTCGGCAACACTTGTGCTGACTCGTTTGCGGTCTGAAATTAAACTTAAGGGCCAAAAATGGAAAAAAAAAAACAAAAACAATGGACTATAAATAAAGAATTTAAATAAAGCATTCAGCTACTTTACAGAAAGCCTTCACTCCCAATATGTTTGCATTGCTTTGCAAGTTTGTGAATTTTCTGATCACTTTAAACACTGCGTGGGGCCCAGTTCTCAAGTAATAATGAGTCCGATCCCTAGTGAGGCCACAACCATCTGTAAGTGCACAGTTTTCCTCGCCCTCTCTGGGTGGATTAGGTGGTCCTCCCTATCCCCCATCTCTCACCTTGATGATAGCAAGCGCAGGCGTCTGTTAGCTTCTACAGTTAGCGGTTTGCGTTCTCGCAGTGATTGGTTAAAGTGGAGTGCTCATTTGCATATTACAGCCATCTGTGACATCAGTGTTTTAAAGGCTGGCACCATGATAAACATGAACAACACTGTGCAGCTCTAGTGTATGTGCGCGCGCGCCTGTGTGTGTATGTGTGTGTGTGTGGGAAAGCAGTAGAGCGTTTTCAGGAGGATGAGTCGTATTAATGATGTTCTTTTGTAAATGCTGGAGCCACTGGGTGAGAGGCTGGCAGTGTGTGTGTTTGTGTGTGTGTGTCATCAAAACCAAGCCAAACTAATGTTTTTAGAGGCCAGGGTGGGTGTGCAGCTGTTAGGGGTTCAGACTGATCTCAGACACATTGTGTGTGTGTGTGTGTGTGTGTGTGTGTGTGTGTGTGTGTGTGTGTGTGTGTGTGTGTGTGTGTGTGTG
>JBBIGA010108205.1:0-10717 GCA_037576975.1 Alestes dentex | reverse complement strand
CTGTTTGTGATTCGCATGTTTGATTTGGCTCAGGTTTTACGTCGGATGCCCTTCCTGACACAACTCTCTGCATTTATCCGGACTTGGGACTGGCACAAGGAATCACTGGCTTGTGACCTCTTATGGTTGCATTAGGTTTATATTTATAAATATAACAATAAATATTAATATATGTATATAAATATTATTTGCACATATATTTCTACTATTCAAAAATATATAAATATATACAGTAACCCCGCACTTTAATGCAGATCATCAGTTGTGGTTTCAGTCCAACACAGAGTTTTTCTGAGAACTGAACTAATAATTGTTCAATGAAATCCCCGCACTAACACAGAAACTGCAGATATCCTCCGCATTTTGTTTTACTTTTGTGACGCCCGGGCCTCGTCCACCACGCCACCTCGTCCTCGTGCTGGGTTGCTAAGCACCACACCCAAACATAAACAACCAGCAGGAGGATGAGTGAGCGTGGTGGACGAGGCCTGAATGTCACAGCTTTTTTCGTGACAATATATGATTTTTCATGCATTTTAGTGCTAAATTATGCAGAAAAATAGAATTTACTCATTTTGCAACATAAATATTCATGTAAATTCAGCTACATTTCCATATTAAAAAATAACTGTAAATGTTTTGGTACTGCGGAGAGAAACACAAAGAAAGACGTCTTGGGATGGTGAAATACCGCTGTACTCAGAGGCAGGAGGTTTGAAAGCAGCCAATCCGAGAACGTTATTTAATTCTCCTTGCTTTTTCGTTTTGTTCTTCTTAAAGCCCTGTATTTTTATTACTGTAAATTAATTGAATTTATTACTGTATTTGCCTGATTATACCAAAGAAAACGCACGTGCGTAAATTACAGTACAGTCTACACAGGGGTAACATCGGTATTTACATTCTAGCACTGCAGGAGTTCAGTGTAAACTGTACGGTACGGATACGGGTTTACCTTTATATTGTATCAAGCTGAGTTTAGAATGAAATTAAAGTGTTTTGGGAGCATATTTGGGGGTATTTTTAGGTTTTACACTATAAAATTAGGTATTTTTAGGCATTTTTTTTTTTACAACATCACAACGCGGTTTTTCACTATACGCGGGTGCTCTTGAAACGGAAACCCAGCAAAAAGGGGTTTACTGTATATACCACAAAGAGCACATCAAGTGCAAAGCATTTTAATTAGGGCTGGGCACGTTAATGCATTATTATTGCGTTAACGCATTATTTACTTAACACCAACAATTATTTTATTGTGCATTAACGCAGGGTTTTTTAAAATCATTTTTTTGCTTTTTTGTGCTCATGAGTGCGCAGCATGCAGCTCTACGCATAGACACATATACCATATGGACAAAAGTAATGGGACGCCTGACCCCCGTGAAAACCAGCCGAGACCTAGAGCGCTGTATTGTAGTGGGACGCCTGACCATTACACCAACAGAGACTTTAATAACGCTGCATTCAAATACAGAGACTTTCATATGGAGTTAGTCCCTCTTTACTGTAATGGTTCCACCCCCTCATGCTCTGGATTCTGAGGGGAACTTGTTTTTCTATAATAAACTAGATAAAACATGAATGCACTGCAGTGGCAGATAGCTTTGGATTTATATTTGATTTGGTTACATTAATATTTAAATTGAGATTTACAGAAATATTTGAACTGTTACTGTGTAACTGTGTTAAAGAACACTGTTAAAAAGCTCCTGTTTGTTTAAAGTGTTTGCAAACCAAATGTTATTGCACTTTTGTTCATATAGCAGTACTAAAATAAAAGTGCACAATACACTACCTTTGAATTAATTATTTAATTTTGTGTATAACAATGCGAATAATCATGATTAAATTATGTAATCATTGCCCAGCATTAATTTGAACTAAATTATATAACTCTTCACTGGGGTCATCACTTAGACACCTCTGAGAAACATTTACAGCATGTCAGAACACTGCTGGGGTATCTTTCTATACATGATATGCCAAGAGTTTGGGGAAATAATATTTTATCCATTTCCTAAACTGAAGACACAGGAGAAGAGCAGCAGGTCCATCTGATGACGTCTCACTTTGTTTCTTCCAGCTTCTTGGATTAAGCTTTTTGTGTTAAAGAGCGAACTCTACTGTCATTCGTTTCTCAACGAAGGAATAGGTTTGATAGGAAACCCCTAATAAATGAATAAATAATCAATTAATAATTGACTATTTATTAATCAATTGATAAATATAAGGGTGAATCAGCCTAAACTGATTCTGGTGGAGAATTTCTAAATTAAACTAAATTTTATTCATACAAACCACTTAACTAAGTAAAAAAAGCAAAAGTCCATCATTGCCTTATTACAGGACATATTCTGGTTTGTTTAACTTTTTTTGTTTACTGCATAATTCCATGTGTTCCTACATCATTTTGTTTGTTTTCAATATTAATCTACAATGTAGAAAATAATAACATTTATTAGCTTTATTAGATTTATTAGCTTTAGTATTTAAGTTGTAAAGTATTGGTTGGATTCATTTGAGTTTTGTTTTATTCTTTACTGTACTCACTTAATTCAGATTTTTGTTTTGGTTGCTGTTCACATGTGGTAGTGTTGTCTTGTTGTTGGTAGTCTTTTTTGTTTCTCCTGTGGTTTGTTTAGTGGCCTGATCACCCACTATAACTATCTGTGTTGGCGGTGGGGGTTTCGTTTGACATGTGGAAGTTGTGTGTTTGAGTTGGCTGGATGTTGTACTTATTATGTTGCTTTATGTTGAGTTGAGTTTTTTTAGCTGATTTTTTATTGTAAGTAAAGACATTTTTTATTTTTAAAATTCAGACTCCACTGGTTTCTTTTGGTTGGTCCATAACACCCCCCCCCCATTCCAGTTCTCTGTGAACCTGGGTCCTGTTCCATGAAACAGGATTAAGGGAAAGTCTGACTTACTTTCTCTTACTTTCCCTTGAAATATGACAGACTTTCTTTTAATCCTGTTTCATGGAACAGGACCCTGGGATTCATCCTGTCTTTGTTTCGTCTTGCTTCACTTCCTTTAATTTAGTCATGTGCCCTCCTGTCATTCCCATAGAGTTCCTACATGTGTCTGTCACCCTGATATCACTACCTTACTCAACTTCGACTCCTTATTTGCTTAAGTACCTCTCGTTTTGTTTAGTTAGTCTCCCTCACCTGCTCCTTATTTCTTCCCCTCCCTGTTTTTACTCCAGCTCAACCCAGGCTCCAGTTGTCTGGTCAGTTCTTACACTATCTGTGTTTTTGCTTTTGAGGCCTGCGCTCACGCCCTGGACAGAGTTTTATTGGGTCACTACTGTTTATTAGTTCACGGGCTGTGTATTCTCTCGTCACCTTGATTTCTGACTTGCAGACAGAGCACAAGACCCGATTTCTAGGCCTTTGGTTGTTTTTTTCTCATGTACAGCCATGGAAATAAAAGACCACTGTTCACTGAATTTGCAGCTGTATGTGTGTGTGTAAAACGCACAGGTTGCTATTCAGTTTCTGATGGATGAAACAGAGTCACACATGCACACACTCTGCTCTTAACATCCCTGTTTTAATTGTTGCAGTTGTAAAATAATGTCAGAGTGTTGTGTAGTTTATCATTTCCAAGGTATAATACATTTTTCTATAGTGCAGTGTTTCAAGATTCAAGATTCTTTACTTGTCACATACACAGTTATACAAGTACAACATGCAGTGAAACCTAAGGCTGTGCAAAATGTCCAAAATAGATAACCTAGGATTTACTTAGCGATAGGAAAAGAAAAGACAGTATTAAACCAAATAGACGAAGAATAAAATAAGAAAAATATTCTGTGTAATAAAGAAATATATATAGACAGAAACAAAAAACTGTGAATGGGTGAGATCGTTGAGAATTGAAATTACTATGTTGGGCAAATGTACAACTGAAAAGAGCAGACAGTGCAAATAGACATATTGTGCAAGATAGACATAATATTGTGCAAAATTGACATCTAAATGTATACTGTACATGTGCATTCGTATATATATACATGATAAAGTGCAGGGTGCCATATTTTGAAGATTAGGGCAAATCTACAATGTAGAAAATAATAAAAACAAAGAAAACACATTGAATGAGAAGGTGTGTCCAAACTTTTGACTGGTAGTGTACATGTTACTCTTTGGAAGTGGTCTGTAGTGATTTTTCTGCTGCATAGACACCATCCAGACCTTTTCACACAGTTGGGCATACAGGAGAAGGAGCTGAGAATAAAGATTTCAACCCCAAGATTAGTATCTCTATAGCCAGCCATTTACACAAAGTAAAAGCACTGGATCAGCATTTTCCAGAGTCATTCTATGCGCTATGTTTGCTGGCCAGAAGATATAAACATGCTCCCATTAGTGCATGCATGACTATTCATAAATGTGAAGAAGCAATATAATTTCATTTAAGGTGCTGGTCGAAGATGATTCTTCCTAGTTGAATAATCATCGGAATTCCAACAGTCTTCAGCAATATTCCCTGTGTCCCAGGGCCTTTCAGAAGGACTCAGAAGAACAACGCAAAAGGCCTCAGGCTCTGAAGACCATGAGGCTCCACTGTCTGCTTTGCTGAGCCAAAGAAAGTGTGTGATAGCACAAACCATTTTCATCAGTGTGACGGACCAACAAAAAGAACCAGTGGAGTCTGATTTTTAAAAAGTCTATACTTAGAAAAACTGAGCAACAACTCAACATAAAGCAAAAGTAACAAGTTAACTCAAACCAACCATTACCACATGTCAAACAAACACTTTGTCAAACCAACACAAAGACACTACTTGTAGTGGGTGATCAGGCCAATAACAAAGCATAGGGGAAACAAACCAGACTACCAACAACAAGACAACACTAACAAATGTGAACAGCTACCAAACAAAAATCTGAACAATAAAGCAAAACTCAAATTAATACAAGCAATACTTTACAAATTAAATACTAAAGCAAATAAATCAACCCCCCCCTTCTGAAGTTCAGTGGATGGTTGGATCAGTAACAATCAAGGTATAGGGGGAGCCATTTCCCCAACACCGACTGACCTCATGGAGTGACTCAACAAAAGAAAAGAAAAGAATTAGACTGAAATCAAATGAAATATGAGCACCTACACAAATGACTAAGATGTCAGTAAATTCAGATAATTAATCAAAAATGTAATTAAACAGAATGAAATGACTAAATTAACTATACTTAAATAATTATGTTTAAAAAAAAATCACCAATTTGCAGCAGCGTCAGTCACGATCAGTTTTGGCATTAGATTTCCTTGATTCTTTTCCGTGCTCCATCTTTGGGAGCAGAAGATAAGAAAAATAGAGCAAGGTTGGGGGAAAAGAGACCTTTTACTGAACCCAATCAGTACTTCCCAAATCATTACATGTCTTTATTCCAATTTGTCCTTCTTTTTCAGTCCTGTGGAACAACTAACCAGAGTAATGAGAAAGCTGCAAGTTCAAGATTCCCACGGGATCCACTTACATGTACTACTGTATTATATAAAATATAATATAACTTAAAAACACAATGAAAACTTGTAACTAGTTAGGCTGTGGAATGGAGAAGAATGATGGACAAAAAACACTGGGTGCATAAGATTTTAAACAGTAAATGATGACAATGAAGCAGACCCTCTTTCCTTCAATCGTGGAAAAAGCGTGGAATTCTGGAAAATACTTTTACTTTTTCTTCTCCATATTAAAAAGCGCATAAATCATAGATGTGCATACTCAGATATATCATTTTTATACTATTCCCTACTGAGTTTACATTTTATCTCCGGCAGAAAAGGTGAAATGTTACATTATTTGTCACATCTCATAAACTCATGTCAAATTTTCCATTGTATATTTGATTTCGTAACCCATTCCAGGGCAATTTAAGAGTATGAAATTTGGGATTTCACTGTTTCTGTCACTTGAATGCCACATTACATGCTTGAGCATCATGATCTACCAAAGTGCTGTGTTTGTCCAAAACAAGGAGTAACACCTGATTCCACATCAAGGAACTTTGTGTAATTAGCCAGTGCAATTGCTTTGCATGATTTAAAGTCCACAACCACAGTGACACTTTTGAAACTCACATCCACAAGTACAATAAACACAACTAGATATAGAAGTTCTGTTATTGTTGACCTACATTTATGTGAACACAGCTAGAGATAAAAAAAAAAAAAAAATCAGGCCTTGCTAAAGTACAACAGCACAATTAACATTACCATAATAGGCAACACTGGCTGATGCTTGGGAAACAACATTTTAAGTGTACAGATCATATTTCATATTTTTTCCCAGATGTAAATTCAGAAAATAATCAGAATTGTGAATAAAATTTTGAAAAATAGTGCCTTGCATGGAGGATGTGTTTTTATTTCACAAAAAAACTAAAGTATATAATTTAACCATATTATATTTTTTACCAGGGCCCAAGAGTGTATAATTTAACCAGGGGCCAAACTTTTAAATACAAATTTATGTAGGAATTCATGAGGTTAAATAGGTAAAAGAGTATTGCTGATTATAACATAACATTGTGCAGATAGTATTTAAAAAAGTTAACTCAAATTATTAAATTGGTCCTGTTTTACTAAGCGCTGGTTCAGAAGAACACTGTATCAATGCGTGGGTAACGGAGGATGAGGAGGGATGCAAATGCAGCAATACGGATATTACTTACATCTAAATTACAAATCCGTGAGAAAATATGAAGTGTGGTTGCATGGTTTCAATGGTAACTGCGTTTGTTACTAGGTGATTGCTAAGGTGTAGCAAGCTGGTTCCTATGATAACTGTAGTAGTTGCTGTGGTGGTGGTTGCTATGATGTTCTAAGTGGTTGGTAATGGGCTGTTAGGTGGTTACTATGGTTTCACAGATTAGAGTTAATGTAAAAACACTGGTCAAAAAGACAGTAACACCAAAACTTCTTCACTATGACAGAGGTGCCAATACTTCTGACCAAAGACCGGAGTGCCCAAACTTTTCCCCTTTAGCCAGATTTGAACCTACAAACTCTTCTGACACCTCAAGTCTCTTGCCCACTCACCCCACATTCAATGACAAATTAAATAAGTAATTTTGGACACGGTTCAAGAAGTTGGATGTATCCAAACACAGCACAGAGCGAGAGAGGCACACAAACATTGGTTTTATGACCAAACGTAAGTAAAAATATAAAAATTTCAGTCACAATGGGGGTTCAGTCACAATGTTGGGGATTCGAATCCCAACTGCTAGTGTTACCACTGAGGAGGTTCCCTTGAGCAAGGTACCGTCCCCACACACTGCTCCCCGGGTGCCCCTTGTTGGCGGCAGCCCACTGCTTCACCTGGTGAATGGGTTAAATGCAGAGAAAGATTTTCACATTGTGCTGTGGTGTGTTCACGTATGACTATAAGGGTTAATAAAGTAAAAAAAAACACTGCTCTAGTTCTTTATGAGGAATGACATTGTTGTCTGTGGCCCTGCAATTAATTAACGACAGAGCAATGAAGTTCCTCCTACATTCATAACCTACTCTTCCACATTACCAAACACTGGATCGTCAACTTACAAATTTTTTGCTCATCAAAAAAGCTCTCGCTAAAGATATTTGGCAAACACTCTGAAGCATGCTCCGGAAAAGAAGCATGCACATTGCTTTTAACTATTCGCACACAAAAACATGAATTCAGAGACTTTTAAAGGGTCGGCAAGCTTCCTAACTGAATGCACAGACCAAAAAAAGAGAAAAACTAAAAAATTTAAAGCTCTCAGTTCAGGTCTATGTGAAATGGAATGTATGATTAAGGCCAGCTCATTAGCCAAGAGCCCAAACCATTTCACAAGACACACGGATAAAAGGAGAAATGGTGCTAATTAGCTGACAAGTAGTAAAAAGGAAATCTACATTCATATTACAATAAAGAAGCTGGCAATGGGAGAAAATGCTGCAACACCTCAGTTTCCCGCTGTCTCGATGGGACGACTTTGAAGAAAAGCAGACATTTACTCCCAACAAAACATATCTGAATGCCTTGGCACTGACAGTACTTACAGCCATGCTGTTTGAGAAATAGTGCAGCAGACATATCTTTTTGCCAGCTTGGAATAGTAACTCACGGAGATTGAATCCTCTCAGATAGAATCCTTGTGTGCAGTTAATTAGTGAGCGACCTAGTCAATGCTGGGGAGCTATTTTGTTCATTTAACAACAAAAATGCATCTAGTTTGATGTGCAATGAAGTCTGTCAAAAAATGTAAGGAACAAGATTTAAGGACTATGGTTCATGCTTAATATGGACACTGATTTGGATTTTCAAGTTATTACACAGTTCCTTGCAACTGTTGTTCTTAGTTTGCTGTTTTTGTAATAGTACACAGAGACTGTGTAAGTGAAACATTTCTGTCCTGTCTTGTCCTGGCCTTTTAAGAAACAATTTAACCCCTAATCACTTTAGCTTGAACTGAGCTTGATTACCATTTAAATCACTGTAGCAAAATAACAATTGACCCAGAAATCTAGTCTAATCGGGTAAATATTGATCACTAATATTGGACAAGCCAGGTGATGATAAAAGAATACATTCATTTTCTCATTACAAAGGGGCTGGATAGATCAGGCAATGAGTAAACAGTGAGTAAATGTGTTGGAACCGGGTGAATACCGAGTGGTGAATACCTACCAACAAGGAAGGACCGGTGACAGGGTCATGGGCACCCAAGGATCACTGATGGACATGGGAAACGAAGGCAAGCCCATCTGGTGCAAACCCACAGAAGAGCTACTGCAGTGAAAAAATTAATGCTGGCTATGACAGAAAGATATCAGAACACACAGTGCATCACAGCTTGCTGTGTAAGAGGCTGTGTAGCTGCAGACCGGTCAGAGGCAAGGCAAGTTTATTTATATAACACATTATCATACATAGAGGTCATGTGCTTTATAGAGATAAAATAGCACAGAAGGCAACATTAAAGTGCAGAATAAAAGGGAATAAAACAAACGACAGAGATAAAAAGAAAATAAAAATAGAGCCTCTGTTTAACTAAAAATAAAGTGGAAAATAAAGTGCACCCATGCTGACTCCTGTCCAAGTGCCTACACTCGGCTTGTGAGCATCAGAACTGGACCATGGCGCAATGGAATATGGTGACCAAGTAAAGAATCTTGAGTCTGGATGAATCACATTTTCTTTTACAGCATGTGGGCAGCCAGGTGTGCGTACACCACTTACATGGGGAAGAGAGGGCACCAAGATGCACTATGGGAGGAAGGCAATTTGGAATAGAGAGTTTTATGCTCTGGACCAGTTTTATTGTAGGAAACTTTGGGTCCTTAAATTCATGTGACATGTATCATCTACACTGTAAAACCTAATAACATATCTTAATAAAAGAAGTAAGCTGACATTAATTAATGTTCCTTAGAAACTGAGGTCCCAACTCAAAATTGAAACTTTGAGGTAATAGCTCAGTAGATTTAAGTGTGCTTAGATCGTAGCATCTTAGCAGGTGTGATATAATACAACATAGGCTCTTACAGTCCATCTTACAGTCCATCTTACAGGACAGGGGGTATTATGGCACACGAGGGGTCTTTGGAAAGGTCTCATTGAGCCCTATCTAACCGTGAATTTTCACGGAGATTGGTGGTTGCTCCGCCTAGAAAAGCCGCGAGCACGTTCCATGGGAGACTAAAGTACACCCGGGCGGGGTGAACGGTTTTCAGATAATAACTCCGGATCGCCAGGGCTAATAGGTTAAAGGAAGGGTCGTTGGAAAGACGTCACCGAGCCCTATCTAACTGTGAAGTTTCACATATAGAGTGCAAGATATATTTCATATTTAACATAAATTTGAGATAATTAAAGGCAAATCCTCCATGTTGGTGAGGGAATATCACAGCACGCAGTCCAGCCCCCTGCTATATACCAGCCAATTGTAATCATGGGGCATGGCCAATTAGCATATCTCATGCCCTTTGTAAAAGCAACATTTAAATTTAGATTTAGATTTAAGATTTAGATTTAGATTTAAGATTTAGATTTAAGATTTAGATTTAGATTTAACATTTAGATATAGGAATTAACATTTAGATTTAGATTTAACATTTAGATATAGGATTTAACATTTAGATTTAACATTTAGATTTAGATTGAAAGCAGCTCTTTATTTTCACAGGATCAAACCAAATGGAGGCAACTGATGTTCTGAAGCTAAGAGTCATCCTTGATGACCTAGATGCTGAGAAGCTTACTTTGCCCTCACATCCTGAAACTATAAATGCTCTCATATTTGAGGTGAAAAATAAGCTGAACCTCACGGATGACTTTCGCCTTAAGTTTCAAGACCCAGAATTCAACAATGCCCTATGCAATTTAGTTAATATGGAAGATCTACCATCGAAAGCTACAATTAAAGTAATGAAATTAATTGATTGTAATCTCAGCTCAAACAGTACAGATGACACTGTGTTACTGTCTGACAACACAGATTCAGCAGAGCAACTTTGTCAGTGGCCAGAAGTGTTCTAAGTTCCAACATTTTCAAATGAGGTGGAGTATGCTCTAAGAGAGGGTAACTCTGCATTGGTAAAAGAGGGGAAAACAATCAAATTGACCAGGGATCAAAACCACAACATACTAGATGTAATTCTTCTTTCTCTTTCGGCTTTACCCTTCAGGGGTCGCCACAGCGAATCATCTGTCTCCATTTAGTCCTATCTG
>JBBIGA010108194.1:0-10717 GCA_037576975.1 Alestes dentex | reverse complement strand
TTTTTCTTTTTTTTTTTTGTTTTTCGTCTGCCAACTCCTGGGGCTGCTGGCTGGCGCCTGTCGACCTGCCCCCCTGTCACCATGGGCCGCCTGAGCCCCTGACCCGTGGTCGTGGGGGTCAGGGGCCCAGGTGCAGCTTTTGGAGCCTCCCCCCTGCCTCTCAGGGCTAGCGCTTGGCCCTTCTGGGGCGTGCAGCCGGGTCCCCCGGCCTCTGATGGGGCCGCCGGGTCCTGCGGCCTCTGGGGTTGCTCAGTCCCCCTTGGTGCCAGGGCGGCGTGGCTGTGGCCCCTCACCCTCATCGCAAAACATTCCATGACAAACTCGGACACTACATGCATGCGCGCGCACACACACACACACTCTCACTCTCTCTCACCCACTCACTTACTCACTCACTCACCCACCCACCCACCCACCCGTACACATGCATACATATAGGCACAGGCACACACCTATACGCGCACATGCACGTTCTTATATACACACTTATACACACACATGCACACACATACGCCCACGTGTATACATAGGCACACACATGACAATCAGAGGCACACAGGCACACATTCACTCACAGAGGCTCACACATACACACACGCACACAGGTATAGGAATATATATAATCAAAAAACTACCCAGAACCACAAGTTTCTGTGTGCTGTTAGAGCATTGACAGTAGGAGTATATGTTGTTTCTGTGTTGTTGCAGTGTTGCTGTTGCTTTGTGTTTTGTTTTGTGTTTGTGTGGCTCGTTCATGTTTTTCAGGTGCAGCCTTTTGAGCGATTACACAGTGGCAGCAGTTTTCATTGGGATCTTCAACCTCTTCAGCTTTTTTTTTTCTTGTCTGATTTGGCCTAATTTTAAATTAAATGAATGAATAAATAAATAAAAAGCTCAGATAACAAGAGGGGCATATACTGTCAAGCCCCACTTGGCAAAGCAAAGGTGTAAAAAAAGAGGCGGGAGGTTTGAAAGTAGCCAATCCGAGGACGTTATGTAGTGCGCAGGCGCGAGCCCGCTGCAGCAAGTTGTCACTGCTCTGTGTCTTGTCTTCGTAATTTAGTGTTTTAAACTTTTTTTCCCCCCAATTTTCAACAGTTATCTCAGTTTATCTAGTATTAGTAAGCTGTGCCCTGTCTAAACATGTGGGTAGAGAGAGTTATTTCAACGTTTATTTTTGGTACGAGTCTTTGTTTTGGCTCACCGCACACTGCTAATGTTAACGCAGCTAGCAGTAGTGACCCGGGTTTTTAAGCAATTTCCTCTGGGATCAATAATGTTTTCTGATTCTGAATATTTATTTCTCCTTGCTGCTGCCGTTTGCAGCATCTGTGGCAGCTGCAGACCAGAATCTCCCCAGTGCAGTGTCTCAGTGTTTCTTTTGTTTTTCGTTTTGTCCTTCTTAAAGCCCAGTATTTTTATTAATACTAAAAGAGGCCAATACGGGTTTACCATTACATTTTCTTTACGGGTAATGCATTAAACTGAGTTTAAAATGAAATTAAAGTGTTTTGGGAGCATATTTGGGGGCATATTTAGGGTTTACACTATAAAAATATGCATTTTTAGGCATGTGTTTTACCACAACACAACAATGCGGTTTTTCACTATACATGGGTGCTTTTGGAACATACTCTGTGTGTCTGTGTGTGTGTGTGTGTGTGTGTGTGTGTGTGTGTGTGTGTGTGTGTGTGTATTGTGGCAAGCGTGAGAGAGAGAATGCGAAGATACGCTGATCTTCAAGCAAGTCCTCTTTACTGTCAGCATTGCAGCTTGACACAGCGTCTCAGCAGCAGCATTTACAGCACCCCCACTGCCAACTCCAACACCCCTCTCCTTTCATCCATCACTACCCTCCGGCAGATAACACTCTGGAGCATGGTGATGGACGAGAAAGGCTCAAACCACACAAAACAGCACATAATAACACACAGAAACACTCAAAACAGCACATAAACACACATGACACACATTACCCCCCCCCCCACAAATGTCCCCCAAAACACAAACAACAGGCCAGCTTGCCACTAACCCCCCCGCAAAGGCTCATGGTAGCCAATGTGACATGCCGGCTCGTCACACAGCCCCCTCCGACGGGGAGCGCCGTCAATGGCCACCTCATGAGTCCAATATACAGTCTTTCAGATGAGCCGGCAGGTTTCGCCTCTGGGGAGCTCATGGTGGGTCCTCTTGGGTAGAAATAGAGCCCTCACCACTCGCTCCCCGCTCCCCTAGGTCCATCGACTCACCCCGCGGTTCATTTGGTTCAGTGCGGTCGGTGTCCGGCTCCGTATCGTCCCTCACACCAGCCTGTGGCTGGTACAGTGCCAGTCTGTCCTGGTGCAGAACCACCGCCTTGCGGCAGCCCCTCATACACACCTGGTACAGGTAGTGGAACGCGCCGCCCTCTGAGAGCTTTGCTGCTCCCCACTGGGAGTTAGGGCCCAGCAGTTCCATGCTAGATGTCCCACCTGTCCACAGTGATAACACACCCTCGCCTGCTGCTTCTTCTCAGTTGGCGCTTGTGCCGGGCAGTGCCATGCTAAATGTCCCAGCTGCCCACAGCTGCCCGCATTGCTCGAGGGGATACTCCATCTGCACCAGCCACCACAGTCCACTTGGGGGCTTCCCCACCTTCTGCTCTGCCAGCCGGCACTCATCTGTCAGGGTGGGCGGGGCTGTCAGCCATACGAGCTGCTGCAGTCGTACTGGTGAGAGGGCATGGAGAAAGGCGTGCAGTGCCAGCTCCTATTGCACCGCAGGCGCGAACCGCGGGTATCCGCCAACAGCTGCCCAAAGTTCCGGCACTCGCTGAATAGTTGGTTGACCAGGACCTGTGACGCCTCGCCTTCCAGGGCCATGGTGAGGTGGACACCGGCCTTACTCAGGTTTCATTGGATGTGCCATGCTGCCAGCTTGACCATCGCCAGGTATGGCTCCTTGCTGCGCCAAGTATGGTGCCTTCCCATCGAAGCACAGAAGCTTGACAGCCACTTGGGGTCCTGTCTGCATGGGCGCTGCTTCCCCTCTGTCATCTCTTGCTCGGCACGCCGCA
Organism: Alestes dentex; assembly: GCA_037576975.1. NCBI lineage: Eukaryota > Metazoa > Chordata > Actinopteri > Characiformes > Alestidae > Alestes > Alestes dentex. Next base: position 7,662 of record JBBIGA010108194.1, on the reverse strand, counting down.
GGAGTACTGTTTTCCTCCTCTGGGCAGCGTGCTGGTCTCCGAATGACACTAGCACCATCTGGACATCCGAGGAAGGAAGAATGCTTGGTTCCTCAGCTCGCTGCTTGCTGTGCTCTCTCTATCAGCGCATCGATCTCCCTCGTTAGTTGCTCCATCCCACCTCTGACACCAATGTGGCGAGTGTGAGAGAGACAATGTGAAGATACGCTGATCTTCAAGCAAGACCTCTTTATTGTCAGCTTTGCAGCTTAACACAGAGTCTCAGCATCAGCATTTACAGCACCCCCACAGGCATGTGCCGGTATCACTGCCAACTCCTGCCAAGTTTACCACACTGCCAAGTTTACCTGAATGAAATTTTCATTTCTTTTGTCTGCTTTCTAGAACCCGTAAAACACACTATGGCAATCATTGCCCTCTGGCTGCAATTTTACGCCCAGAATTTATTTCTGTTTAAATTTATTTTCCATCTTTAATTTTAGGGTATAACTGTTAATTTACTGTTCTAGGACTCCCATGGTGTAAACACCTTGAAGCACCACGTTTTTTTTACATTTTCACACTCTTGAAATAAGCTAAGAAGCTGAATCAAAAGCCTTTTATTCCGTACCACATTTATATTCATGAGCTGATAAGTTATTTTATTATAATTTGTTTGAAAAGTCTGCAGGAAAGAAAATCCTCTTTTTGTTATTTCAATTTATCAAAAGTGTCAGTAAAATTCCAAAGGACTTGTTTAAAAGGAAGCTCACCATGAAACGGAGTCAAATTTAACCAGTGGTTTATTTCTTGCAGCAAGAAAATAAGTCACACAGCAGACCAAAGTCTTACAGAGGAGTTGTTCAAAATCAGCTAGTCTATCTTCGCCTTATATTTGCCATGCGTACGTGACAAACCATACATTGTTGTTTATTTTAAGAGTTGTCTTTAATAATTCTGGAGTGTATGAAATCACAATAACAGGAACTAACAGGATCTCGGTGACATTTCAACATCCCTTGCCAGGTCGCAACCAATGCCCATAGGACCAATAGTATCCCTTAAATCACCAGTGGGCATCTTGTAGTTTTGTGCCCCCTTCTTAAACCTAAGGTCATGTGCATGCCTCAGCCTTCTACACAGACACCCGCACCCGCCACACAAGTCACCGTCCCCACTCAACTGCATATATCAAATGTGTGTTTTTCTGTGTCTGCCCTTGTAGATTTCGGATCAGCTGGAAACTTCATGTCCAGAGCCCTTGTATCATCTCTCTCCCTCCCGCCCCCATACCTGTGAGAGCCTGAGCACCACAAAAAGTTCAAGTTCCTGGTGCTCGAGCATGAAAAGAACCTGTTCTAGTCTTAGGGCTCCCTTGGCTGAAGTCTATAACCCCTACATAGACTGGCAGGAACCCCCGCATTAAACAGTGGTCGCCTTATTGCCAAAAAAACTGTAGCACCTCTTATTTCAGGACCACCTCCATAGAGAGTCCTCTAGCTAACATCCCTGTAGTTATTCCAGCACCATATAGAAACTTTGCAGAGGTTTTTAGCATGTCTAAGGCCGCCCGTCTCACTCAGCACTGGCCGTGGGACTGCGCAATTGTTCTCCTGCCGGGCCCTACTCCACTTCGGTCAAGGCCAAAACCAAGGTGATGGAAGACTATGTGGCCAAAGCGCTCCAGCAGGGGTACATCCACTGGTCCCGCTCACCTGAATCGGCCTGTTTCTTTTTCAGTACCATTATTGTGTAACGCCATACGATATAGCAGTGCTCCATCCTTTTTTCAAGCATTCATGAACAAGATATTCAGAGACGTGTGACATAATTTCGTTGTCGTTGAATTGGGATGTTTCCTCTGGGCTTACTGCCATGGGTGACAGCGCAACTGGGCAGAGTTCCTTGGCTGGACTGAGAACTCGGTGCACCATTCCGCTACCGGCCTAACGCCTTTTAAGTAGGGGCTTGGGCATCAGCCCCCTCTCTGTACCTGCGACAGAGAGCCTTCTGATGTGCCAGAGATGGATAGCTGGTACCGCAGGGCAGAGTGGGTATGGGTTAGGGCACACACGTCCATCAGCAGAGTGGTAGGGCAGTTCAAGAGACTAGCCGACCTGCGACGGGGGGAGGCGGCATTGTTCTGGACAGCTGATTGGGTCTGGCTCTCCACTCAGGACTTAAGGTTAAGTTTACCCTCCCGTAAACTCACGCCCAGGTTTGTAGGTCTTGTAAGTCAAGTAAACCCTGTGTCATATTCATAGGCTTTTCAATTACAATAAAACAAAAGAAAGAGGGGAATAAAAATGAACAACCACAATAATTATAGCAGAGAATTTTGCAAAGCAGGTGATATCTAAGACTTGTACTTACATGAGAAGAATAAAAAAACCCTTCTCCCACTCCGTATTGGCAATAGCATGTAACATTATCATATACAGTGCATAAATTAGTTCATTACAGGTTCAAGTTCTTAACATATTCAAAAAAAGGTAACCAGGTCACACTAATTTTTTTCCTAACGCGTCGCTCTACTGTACCTGTTTGCAGCATCGAAAGCATTTCTCTAATCTAATTGTTAAAGGAAGGCGGTTTGTCAGATTTCCACTGGAGAAGATTAGGTCTTCATGCCATTAATGAGGCAAATGTAACGTTCACAGATATGGCTCCAAATGCAGAATATAAAAATAGAAAGTTTAATGAAACACAAAGACAAAAGGCAAAAATCTGAAAACGTAGCAAAGTGTCAAAAAAACAGAACATCCGACAATAGGCAGTCAAAGTTAAGTCCACAAGGCAAAAAGGGTAATCCAAAGCCCAGAAAGGAGTCAACGAAGCACAAGGGAAAAAACACAGTCCAGAACACAGAGAAGAACACTCTGTAACTAGGATGGGCTAGTATACTTTGCACTGGTAGATAGTCCTGCAGGTCTATATATTGATGGAAGCCTCAATTTCAGGTCTCTTGTCAACAACCAGACTCGTTGTCCCAGCTGGAACAGGGGGGTTGGACGACGACGGCGGTTGGCGTGAAGTTTCTGTTGTCGGACAGCCCATTGTAGGTGTACATGGGAAGCTTCCCATGCCTGACCACTCCTACAGAATTCGAAAAACGGAAGCTGGAACCCTAGAACACATTGGAAAGGGGTGATTTTAAGAGAAGAATGCCGCAATTAATTCTGTGCGTACTCGGCCCAGAATAGGTATTTCGCCCACAAATGTTGATTTCGGGAACAATATGCGCGAAGGAAATGGCCAATTTCCTGGTTGAGTCTTTAGGCTTGGCCGTTACTCCAGGGATGATACCCTGACGTCAAACTGACATTAACTCCCAAACGAGAAAAAAAAGATTTCCAAACCTGAGAGGTGAATAGGGGACCCTGGTCAGAGATGACATTCTCTGGGATGCCAAATAGACGAAAAACCTCCCTTACCAATAAGTCAGCAGTTTCTAATGCCTTAGGTAGGCCTGGTAAAGGAATGAGACAGCACATTTTTGAGAACCGGTCTACCACTACCACGATGGTCGTATTACCCTCAGGAGATCTGTAATGAAATAAATGGCCAAGTGTGACCAGGGACGTCGGGGAATGGGTAGTGGTTCCAAGAGTCCGGTCAGAAGTTGTTGAGGGGTTTTAGATTGCGCACAGACAGGACAGGAGAGTATAAAATCAGTTACATCCTCCCGAAGGAAGGACCACCAAAATCTGCTAGAGATTAAATCAATAGTTTTCGTGATGCCAGGGTAACCAGTGCCATAAGTGGTATGGGCCCACTGTAACAGGACTTTACGGAGGTCAGGTTGCATAAACAATTTACCTTCAGGTGTCTCAGCCAGAGGGGGAGTGTTTTGGTTGGCCACTTGTATTTGTTGCACCACCTCCCATTGAACTGGAGCTACGATACAGGCAGGGGGCAAGACAGTAGAGATGGTGGCAGGTTTTTCATGCTCATCATACTGCTGTGAAAGAGCATCAGCCTTGATATTATTTGAGCCTGGTCGGTAAGTGACTATGAACTGGAATCAGGAGAAAATTTGGCCTTGTGAGGGTTAAGCCGCTTTGCCTCCCATAAATACTCCAGATTATGATGATCTGTGTACACAATAAAGGGGTGTTTTGCTCCTTCTAGCCAGTGTCTCTATTCTTCTAAGGCTAATTTAATGGCCAAAAGCTCTCTGTCCCCCACGCCATAATCTTGTTCCGCAGGTGAGAGTTTCCTGGAAAAAGGGGTGCACAGGGGTGTAACTTAGGTGGTGTACCCTATCTCTGGGAGAGCATTGCTCCTACTCCTACCTCAGAGGTGTCTACCTCCACTTCAAAAGATAATGCTGGGTCTGGTTGCTGCAAAACTGGAGCTGAACTGAACAAAGTCTTGAGAGTCTTGAAGGCCTTATTGGCTTGGGGAGTCCAGACCAGCTTACCAGATGATTGTCGAAGTAAAGAGGTGAGAGGTTTGGCAACCCGACTGAAATTGCGGATGAAACGTCTGTAGTAATTAGCAAAACCGAGGAAATGTTGCAGATCCTTGATGTTCTTGGGTTTGGGCCATTGTAGAATGGCCTGGGTCTTTTGAACCTCCATCTGGATTGTTCCAACACCTAAAACGTGACTCAAGAAAGAGACGGAGGCCTGGTGGAAGACCCATTTCTCCCCCTTTACATACCATTTATTCTCTCGTAACCTTTGCAGGACCAGTAATCGATACAGGGTCAGAGACCAACATCCTTTTTTTCAACAAAAAAGAAATCAGAGGCAGCTGGAGAAGTTGAAGGTCGGATGATACCAGCCGCCAAAGCCTCCTCCACATATTGATCCATGGCTTCTGTTTCTGGAAGGGACAAGGGGGTAAGATCTGCTTCTAGGGAGTGGAGCATTGGGTAATAACTCAGTGGCACAGTCCCAGGGACAATGTGGAGGGAGAGTTTTTCCGGAGGGAGGTGGCACAGATTGGAAGAGTCATACAGTGTTTTATCTCTTTGTCTGCCCAGGAAATACAGGGGTCATGATTAACCAACCAGGGATGCCCTAACACTACTGGGAAGTAATAATAAAAAATGGGAGAACTTCTTGATGCAAAATTCCAACTTGTAACTTTATTGGAGGTGTTTGATGGGTGATGTACCCAGTACCTAGGGGGCACCCATCTAAGCCATGCACTGGGAGTGGTGTGTTAAGTGGAATAAACGGCCCTCCTAGTTGTTCAGCCGTTGCAAGTTGCAGTCGATGAAGTTGCCTGCGGCTCTGGCATCTACTAAGGCTGTGGCAAACACAGACAGAGAGTCAACTGAAAGCAGAACTGGCACTGTGAATTGTTCAGCAGCGAAGAGAGAGAGATTCGAAATGACTATCTGCTTCTTGGATGGCCGAGTGGGACAGCTCAAAAGCAGATGTCCTGGCTCCCCACAGTAAAAACACAAATGGGCCTGCAGGCGGCGCTGTCGCTCTGCAAAGGACAGGGGCATTCTTCCGAGTTGCATCAGCTTGGGCACTTAGACAGAGTTGGGCTGTGGGAGCGTGGTCACCGGAGGTAGGGGAGGAGCGATGGTTACTGGGCAACGATGCTGTTGCAGAAATCGGTCCACAGCAATGCCAGTCTGGATGTACAGTTCCAGGTCTGTCACGTCTCCACGACAAGCCAGCTCAGTCTGGAGATCTCTATTAAGTCCATGCCAGAATATAGTCAGCAGTGCGGTGTCGCTCCAACCACTCCTTGAGGCCAAGGTACGCAACTCGAGTGCAATGTTAGCTGCAGACCGGGATCCCTGGCGTAAGTCATACAGCTGGTCACCGATTGACTTTACGGACAGTGGATGGTCAAAGACACGGCGAAAGGCGTTGACAAAAGACTGTTGGAGTCTGAGCACAGGACTTTGAGCCATCCATAACGCCCACTCATGGGCTTTTCCGGTGAGTAAGGGAATCATAAAGTGTACCGTGTCGCTGTCCGTTTGGAACTTTCTGGGTCAGTGCTCCATATACAAGGCACATTGCATTAAGAACCTATGGCAGTGGGCAGGATCACCCCCGAAAAGTTCCGGTAACCCAAGCTGGAGCTGGGGCTGGGGCCGCTGCTGCCTTGGGCTGGGCTGCGGCCGCAGGCTGCCTAAGGGACAAAAGTAGCAGAGACTGTAATCCCAGGTGGAGTTACCCGAAATATGGTGATATATGGCGATATATACGGTACTAATGTTTTACTACATAGAGATGACAGAGCTACAAAACTATTTAGACGCAGACAGTGCCAAAACATATGGCCTACTCTCGTCCTTTCTCAAAGTAATGGTTAAGGGTTCTATGGCTAAATCAAAAAGGAATGGTGACACACACAGGGCACATGACACGCAAGAGGAATCAGAAATGAGTACTCCGGTACGTGTCGTGTGTGTGTGAGAACGCAGGTTCCGGTGGGAATCTTTACTTTCTGTCAAAGAGCATTTTCAGATCAACATGTGTGGACTACCTGCTCTATCATGTAACTCTGCGCTACACTGGTGTAATGGTTGGCCTTTATTTGTGACAAATGCTCCCACTGCACATGAATACAGTTCTTATCTTGGTACTGTTAAAACACAATGAAGACCCAACTCTCTGCTCTAGTTATTGCCCCATATTGCTTGTCAATACAGATATCAAAATAATCAGTAAAGCATTAGCTTCTCGAACTGAAACTCCGTTATTAATCCACACAAATCAAACTGACTTCATCAAAGCTTGACATTCATTAAATAATATGCTCAGACTAATCAATATATAGACACAAAACAAAAAGGAAACTGTAATTGTGTCACTGGATGCAGATAAAGCATTTGGCAGAGTAAACTGGAAATTCTTTTTTGAAACTCAGATTTGGTTTTGGAGAATCATTTGTTCATTGGATAAGAATACTGTACAGCTCACCAATGGCAACAGTCACTACTAATGGATTAACATTACAAAGCTTCACGTTGCAGAGGGGAACCAGACAAGGATGCCCACTCTCACCATAATTAATTGCCCTTTTCCTTGCGATACGTCAAAATAACAATATCAAAGAAATCCAAGTCCTCGACAGATGATATTTTACGTTATTGACAAGAACCTTCAATCTCTCTATATGAGGCTTTTTTTTCCAAACTCTCTGACTATGGACAAAATCAACAATATTTCCTGTAAATTCTAATGGGTTCAATAACACACTACAAAATGTACCATTCCCCAATCCTACTGGTATCATTAAGTGTCTTGGTATAAATATTTCCGCCAGACTGTCAGAGCTATTTCATTTAAATTTCAATCCATTAATAAAAACAATAGAGGATGACCTAAACTGCTGGATGAACTTCCCTCGATCGTTGATCGGTAGAATCGCAACAATAAAAATTTTCATATTACCAAACATCAACTACCTTTTCACAATGATTCTAATCCAACAAACCACTAGGTGGTTCAACCTGTCAAATTCAATAATTAACAGATTCTACAGGAAAAAAAGACACCAGAATTAAACTAACCACATTGCAGAAACAAAAAAATTCAAGGAGGATTAAAGGCACCAAATTTAGAAAACTACAATTTAGCGAGTCAGTTATTGCACCCCCTTACATAACAGCACTGATCAAACAACATACCCCTTCTCGTCCTCTCAGGGCTTCAAGCACAGCTCGTCTTGAGCCTCCGCTGCTCAAAAGAGGGAGACATGCGT
>JBBIGA010108183.1:0-10718 GCA_037576975.1 Alestes dentex | reverse complement strand
ACAGCAGCAGTTTTTGTGGGAAAGAACCCCCCCCCCCCCCCCCATTACACACCAATCAAAAGATTGTGCTGAATCACAAGTTCTTTATTTAAAACCCATTAACACATGGTGGGTGTTCAGCTTAATAGAGACACAAAAAGCCCATAGACTCAAATTAACAGATGGACAAATGGCATATCCACCTATACGGACTTGAGAGAGGACTCAAGTACACACCCACACACACACACACACACACACACACACACACACACACAAGCTTATTTTAAAACAGTTTATTTTAGTCCACAAGTGTTCATACACAGCTTGGTCCTTGTCAAAGTTGCTCAGATCTTTGTTTGCCAGTTTTTCCTGCTTCCAGCACATCAACTTCAAGAACTGACTTGCTGCCCAATACATCCCACTGGTGTCATTGTAACAAGATAATCTGTGTATTCCCATCACCTGCCAATTCTATGGCTGATGATGTGTGTGCATGTGTGTATGTGTGTGTGACCAAATCCAAAACTGCATTCAGCATGAGCTGGGATGTAACTCTTTTAGAACCTTTGCTATCTAGCCCAAGAACAAGGATGGTCAGATATCATAATGTTCTGATGAGGAACCGAAAGAACAGGGTAAATTAGTCCAACTTACATCAGATTCCTTTCTGCATACTACAGTACAGTACAGTACAGTAAGAGATTCCTGACCTTTTCCTTTCCATTTGGTTAGTGTACATGATGTGTAATAATTAGGTATACACATTTATAAGATAATAATGTAATAAAAAATAATCCAACCCTAATATTAAACTTACATAACCAAACAAATAATTGTATCCTTTCAGTACAAAAATTCTTTTGATCCTGAGATTGTAGGTTACCTCTACTTTCTTTAACTATCTTGAAAAGTGTATGAAAACATACCTACAGAAACAGAACTGTATGCTGGCCTCCGGCCCCCAGGCCCATAGTTGAAGCAGGAAGGGAGCTATTCACTGTAAACTGAACAAGGATTAGCTTCCTCTGGGAGTCTCTGAGCACAGCTGCAGCCAAGATACCAGCGGCATAAAACACTCTGACAGACCCCTGTCATAGGGAGAAGACGAATCCTCTGTAAATTGCACAAACACTCCTTCATTACCTCAAAGCAGGGGCTCACGCATGCATGCCCCTCCACTTAGCGTGGAAATTCCCCTGTGGTGCCCCATAGGGGACCCCCACTATCTTCAAACGCTCACTATCAAAGCTCTATCATGCCATGCACATGTGAGTTTATTCATGTCTTTATACTACCCCATTTATCCAAGGACATTGTATGGGTGTTATTAGCCCCAGTTTTTGGGTCAATCTAGCTTCCCATAACTGTTAGCAAAATTACTGTTCCTACCTCAATACCAGGAGGAGTATACATGTCAGTAAGCTGACTGCACTGCAATACCAAAGATAGTTTAGCTTAAAAAATGTTGATGTGCCTAACAGGTGGCATACCTAACAGCAATAATGCTAAATGTGTTCTCACTACACTTGTCCTAAAGGGTTTGGGGGGGGGGGCTACGCCCCAAAACCAGTGACATGGCAGGTAGTGCTCATGCTAATTGCTGGCTTTTAGGTCACGTTACTCTTTATGGTCACTGTTTGTTAGCAACGTTCAAACCAGACCTTTAAAGATGCAGCTCTGTCTGTTTAAGCACTTAGCTAGCTCCCCAACCACTGCAAACAAGCAAAGGGCGCTATGGGGAGAGAGGGAGAGAAAGGAGTGAAAGGGGGAGAGCAGGCCTTCCACTGACAGAATTTAGAATTCCTCCCAGTGCGCTTTGCATGCTTGTGGTGGGCCTTGGAGAACCACCGCAAGTCATTTCGCCTGCCGGAGATATATGCTGCATGGACACATTCTTGAGATCAATATTGCACTCTGGAGGCATCTGTTTCTGAGGCACTCAGTGTACTTGTACTTTTAAAATGTAGCTTATTAAATCCTCTGGGGGGAGTATTTCAGCTGTACATATATGTCAATCTGGAAGTCACCAAGCTTCCCATGAAATGTGCAACACGGAACGCCCTGTTAACATCTAGCTGTCAGAGTGTTCAAAGTTATCCTTTTCTGCTTTTGATGAAAGTAATAACACTGATAAGAATTAACAGCAAATGAGACAGACGTAATGGTTGTTTTTGTAAGATATCTTTGCTCCTGAAGTCGATTAAAAAGTCCATTATTAAATAGCAAAAATGCAACTTCCCAAGACTCGGTGTTGTTATTCCATCACAGATTTTTTTTAAAGGCCAAAAATGTGTATTATATGGATAATCTCAACAGAAACTGTATCTTTTCATACAGTTTGTTATTCAATATTACAGGCTTTAAAGTTATTTTCAGGTTGATCTGAATTTGGCATATATTTCATGATTGCTACAATAAGTATTATATGGACCAATGAGCCACACCATTAAAACCACCGACAGGTCAAGTTAAGAATGTTGAATATCTCATTACAGTGACACCTATGAAAGGGTGGGATATATTAGGCAGCAAGTGAACAGCTGGGAAAAAGAGAAGCAGGAAAATGGGTGAGTATAAAGATCTGTGGGACTTTAACAATGGCTAGATGTCTGGGTCAGAGCATCAAAACAGCATCTTCAAAAAGATTTGAAGTACCTACCAATGTGGTCCAAGGAAGGACGACTGCTGAACCAGCAACAGGGTCATGGGCACCCAAGGCATATCAATGGGGGAAAAAGTCCTACCTGGTCTGACCCTGAAGAACTACACTTCTGAAAATGTTACTGGCTATGGTAGACAGGTGTCAGAACATTCAGAACTGTTTATGTGGGTGCATAGCTGTAGACCAGTATACCATCTATTATTAGAACTGTATGAGATTTCCTCATACTCTAGCATTCCGTCAGTTTAACGTTTGTCTTTCCAGATCCTGCTATCTCACTTCCTTTTTGTCTCACCAGAATGGAACAAAAATTATACAGTGACCAAAAATGAGCATTTGTGCACAAATAACAAGCACACTCTCAGCTTCCTCTCCATCTGTGTCTCAAGCTCTAACATTATCAGCCCTTCTGGATGCACCTCCATACGTGAAACAGCAAATCTTATTACGTCTTGGGCCTGATAATGGAATTAGCCAAATAATGGAAAGAGAAAGGTCAGGAATCTCTTCGTCGATAATATATATATATATATATATATATATATATATATTCAATACACACAAAGAGATTCCTGCCAAAGACACATAATAAATATATGTCTCTGTATGTTTGTCAATGCTCCTAAAAGAAGTGGTTTTCAGCAGCCAGCCAGTAAGGTATTAGGATATGTTTATTATTCAGACATATATATTTGGTCACTGTGTAATTCCATGGGTTTTATTTTTAATATGCTTATTCCAGAATTATTGGCACCCTTGACACAAGTGAAAAAGGCTTATAAAAAGACACCTTCTCATTATCATACTATTGTATTGAAAAAAAAAAACAACTTACCTTTGACAGAAGTTGAGAGTAAGCTAAATATCAATTACATTTTTAAATCACAATTTTGACACAATTATGTCACCATTATTAGTACCCGATGAAATCTGAATTGAGAACATGGAAGCTAAGCTAAACAGTCATCAAGTCCTGTTTCACTGGGGTATAAAAAAGGGGTGACACAGGGCCAAATCACTTCATCTGTCATCCACCACAATGGGAGAAATCAAGGAAGATCAAGAATATATCTGCCTGACTTAAAATACCCATATCTACAGTTAGAGCAATACTGCTAACTTAATGAGTGTGATAGAATTTTGGAGTCACTAAAAATCCACCATAAGACATCACCTCCATGCCCAAAGATCGTATTTCATACAGAAGCATTTACAATCTTTTTGCCACAAACAAAAGCGCTTTAAGTTGTCCAGGTGGTTTTAATTCAAAATATTCTAAGAGACTAAGCATACTAAATATTAAATAAAGAGGGGGGGACAATATTTATGATATTTTTTTAAGAATAAATTACATTTTGTGATCCCCTGTGGGTGCATATGAATGTATATTTATATATTATTTAAATAAGTTGAATAAAAACAACATGTGCGTTAAGGTTTAAACATTTAGATTGCAGCAAACATTAATGTGAATAGTTTTTATACTCACATGAAATAAGAATGCAAATAATTCTACGACTTCATTTGTCCAGATATTTTATTTTGTTCCCAGAGTGTTTGGACCAACCAGGAAATCGTACTTGCATAGTTGTGACCTTGGCCCAAAACAACCTTAATGTAACTCAACCTTTTCATATCCCCTTTTACATGCCTCCCAAAATCCCTGGCCCTGAAGCAACCTCTGTAAAACCTCATGACAAACAAGTGGTGTGCATTCGGAAGCCCCACTGGTGGGGAATGTTTTGCATTCCAACTTGTACCACGGCATCTCCTCTCCTTTACAATGTCACTGTTGCAGGATGCCCCCCCAAAAAACTTCCTCCATCCTTTATTCACTCTCTTCTTTGGCCACATTCTCTCCTGTGAAAGGGCAGGAGAGGCTCTTGTAATTATTCCCTTATTCACAGGAACATCCAAACAAATAGGGCCTCTTTTTGAAGTGGGACATTGTCTCAGTACAGAAATGGAGGGGCCCCAGCAAGCCGAGCCCTTCACACAGCTTCCTACCACCTCAATGTTTTGATGCATCTAAGTCCTCCTCCAGTGACCCCCACCTATTCTCTTTAGCTAAAAAAAAAAGTGCACCCAAAGTGCCTCATGACCAAAGTCCTAATTTTGGAGTTCAAGACAGATAATCAGATCTTTCCTGTGGAAAATGCAAGGGCTAAATAAGAGGGTGGGAGCATTCAGATTTACACTTCTGCACAGGAACAGTGAACAATATGCTGAGCTGAAAAGAGACATAAAATGAAAGGTAGATTTGTATGTTATCTTGTTCTCAAAAGATGCCAGATACATCCACATTTTTTATATTTAGATATAAGACAGAAAATGAATCTAGGCCTGTAATACTGGCCGCTGACTTCTGAACCCCTTCATTTCTAAAGGCTGATCATCTTTATTTATTCTTTCTTTGCTTCATTCTTTTACCAAAATGTAAACTAAATAAAATTGTAATTTGCAATAGGAATTAGGGATTTCTCATGTCATGCCCCACTACCTTGACCACATTTTCAAACAGACGTTACATATACCTCTCAGAGGTTTTGAACAGCCCTTATCAAATTACATCTACCTTTTATGGGGTTTTTTTTCAATATGTTACATTCAGCCGAAATCTTTTCGCTATAGAGGATGTGTGCTTTTTACATTTCATCAAAACGTGTAACTTCACAAGAGGCATCCAGACTTTTGGATGTGACTGTAGGTTGTTTTGGATGGTTGAACACTTTTTAATATTTAACACTTAGTTGCTTCTTACCTGTTGGGAGATACTGCCATTGTATTAAATAGCTTGCACATGCTGAATGAAGCAACAGCAGATCCACAGCCAAATGCTGAATATGACAACGAGATTGTGAACTGTAAACCTTGTACACACTCCCACATGCAAGATTCACTGTCTGTGGTTTACAAAATTGTTGCTTCATCAAGATAGTCCTTTCTAGTAGAGGGAGAATGGTGTCTATACGTGCCCTGTGCCCCTGTGAATGCAAACTGCTTCATCACTGGTTTTTATCCTCTGAAAGTTCAGGGGCCTTGTTTGCAGAGCACAGGAATGGGCTGGTCCAGAAACCTTCAGGCATTGTTGATGTTACATTCAGAGTTAATCTGTACATAATAGGAAAGCAATGGAGGTGCACTACAGGACTGGACAAGCGCCTTGAGCGCATATAGTGGGGATTTTGCGGGCTTACAGTCAGTCTGCCACAGCAAAGTTCTTTCAAGGCACAGTTCAGAGAAAATTCAAATTTACGCAATGTTCCTCTTACACCAAATAAAATAAATCAGAAAGGGCATGTTTGGTGTTTGCTTCATTTGTCTGCTTTATGAGGTTAGCTGCTTTAGTTTCATAAGGTTTTCTTTGCAGAGAAATGGACAGAGCAAAGTGATCGGTAAGGAGTCAGCAAGTAAACTTACTTAAACAACAAGCTGGCTAGTGTATAGTTTGGATTGAATGTATGCTAACAAGAAAAATTATCCATTATAGATCTGAGACTCAACTTGCACTGATACTCCAGAGACTTGAGGCCTGACACAAGTTTAAACCCTAAGGACTTGAGGGCCAACTTGAACTAAAGGCTTTATTCAGTGTTTACAGAGATCTGAAGTGTGACTCAGACCCTAGAGACTCGACCCTAGAGACACCAGTGACTTGAGACTTGACTTAGGCTTGCACTCTAGAGGCCTGGGACTCAACTTGGATGCAAACCTCAGAGACTCAAGGCTCAACCACAGCTCAAACCCGTAGACTCGACTCATTATTCACAGAGACTTAAAACTTGACTTGACCCCCAAAGACTCAAGACTCCACTTGGAGTTGGAGACTGAATCTGCCTCAGATCCTAGAGATTCTAGGCTAGATCTAGACTCACATCAAGCAAAGCCAGCTGTTTGCACAGGACTGATTGGTCCATACACGCTTCTATTACTTCACTGCTTTTATTGCTTCATAGCTTCAGTTCAAAACTAAAGAAGCGAAAAAAAATACACTAAATGTGTCTTGTCCACGTTTGGGGCATATTTTGGGCAAGGAGAATATAGTGTAAACTCTTGCTTTTGAGATATTGCTTCAGGGAGCTGTCCGGGGCCACCGATCTTCTAGGCAGGAAGTAGCCAAAGTGATCTGGGCATGGACACAGGAGGTAGATCTGCATGAGAGATGAGCTGGCACAATGTCCTGAAAGCTTGATCTTTTGTTTCCCTCTTGATCCCTCTATCTCCTTCTTACTTTCCCTGGTCTAGACCTCCCTTCAATTATGTTGCTTTTCAGTCTTTTTTCACTATCACACTCTCTCTCTTCTCTCTAGTTTCCTGCCCAGCAAGAAACAGATGCAAACAGAAAGCATGTTCTCAGAAAAAGCATGATGAAAGGAAATGTTTGCCTTTGTCTCTGTGTTAAGTCCCTTTTTTCACTGCACTCCTCAGTCAGAATGGGGAGGGCTGGATTCAGTGGCAGAGCAGCAGAGCAGGATTTCTAATCAGGGGACACTTCGCAGACAGTGAAAGGAGCAGCGCCATGGTAGACTAGAGCAGAACAGCAGCCGTTTGGGGCCCAGCCGATAGAGAAAGGCTCACACATCCCTGCTCACCCCTCGTATTTGTATGCGTGGACTGTTGGGAAAGATGTAGGTGAAAGTTTGCAAGAGCCAAAGTCAAAGAGGTTCTGTTTCAATCGCTATTTACATCATATTTGGTGACCTGTTTAGAGTGTAGGAAAGCACTAGTTACAACAATTTGATACAATGCCATGACAGCATCCCTGTTTACTAGTTTTCAGAAATTATGATTGTTTGCTGATACATTTGCCCAGGTATGACAAACTTTCCTGCCTTGTCCAAGCATTCTTCATAGCTTGCTACTCATATGTAGTGTTCAAAATAAGCCTAAAGCACTCGTAACTATAAACGTATTGGCATCAAGAAAATAATTCTAGGAAGCATTTTGTAATGCTGTGCACCATGGACCATCCAAACAGGAGGAAATGAAAGTAGAGTTTTCCTGGACAGTGGAACCATCTTACTATTTTGTTATTAAACTCCATAAAACTTGATTTCTTTAATTGATTCTTGATGTAACATTTTTATCTGTGCACTAAGTGTAAATGTATGTCAAAATCATCTATTCGGTACAGTGTCTAAAAGCAAGGACACACTGGTGACCTTAGCATCAGCAAATGACCTGGCAGACCAAGGAAGACCAACAGTGACTAACAATTCTTCTAATGATCAAGAAACACTGTCAAGAACACTTTCTATGTTCTAAACAGGTCCTTCAGACAATGTCAGTTTATTTCACAGATACAGAATGGGTCTGTGAAATAGTGGTTGTCATATCTGAGATCTGGTTGCAAACAAGAGGGTTAAACACCCAAAGTAATCTAATCAGTATTTTGTTTCCCATGATGACTAAGTGGACTTTTGGCTGAGGTCCTGTTGTGTCCGTTTAACCACCAAAATAATTAAGAAGAGACAGTGAAATCAACCTTTTACGAAGTTGATTTCTCTAGGTGACAGGTCACTCTAGAACAGGGGTGTGAAACTCCAGTGCTGGAGGGCCGTGGTCCAGCACATTTTGGTGATTTCCCTGCTCAGAAACTCCTGGTTCTCCTCGCCAGTTAATTGTCAGGTTTAGTGAATGTGTTTGAGGAGGGGAACCATCAAACTGTGCTGGACACTGGCCCTCCAGGACCATAGCTTGACAACCCTGCTGTAGGCCCTCTGAAAGTCCTAGTCAGACACTGAGTGTGAATATGAGTGGCAGCATGATCACTTTTGGTTTTAGAAAAATAACACTAGAAATTAAGTCTTGTGCCACTTTAGCAATGTAGTGTGAATAAGTGTAAAACATTTCAACACATAGTTACTGTCTAGTGGTTTTGGGCAAACAACCTGTCCTGTACAGCTGAATCAGGGACTATTAGAGCTCTTCTAAATTTCTAATCCTTTGAAGCCAGTGAGACTCCAAGTATTTGATATGAAACAGCCGTGGTCTCGAAACTATTTGAATGGCTTGGGACAATTTCACTCATCAACCGGGGAAACAAAGACCAGAGCACTTTTGAGCATTGAGTGTAACTGATGAGCAACAGTCAAAGTGAGAGACACAAACACTGGATGTTAAGTCATCACTAGACTCTGTATTTATATCTTATGTGACAAATACAGTGCACTAAATGATGTCTTTCAGTGCATGTGACAGAAAGAGAGAAATAGAGAGGGAGAGGAAGACAGAACCACAGACCACATTTTGTTTTTGAAAATGGTCAGTGACACTGTGTACTATAATCTCCAGAGGTAGATGTGTTTGCAGTGCTCCGGTGTTTGAGTGTGTGTGTGCCTGTGTATGTGTGCAGAAAGCATGGTGCACTTTTTATAGAGGCTCCCCTACTGTGCCCCTGAGCACAACATGTACAGTTACTCATATCCACAGGAAGTTTAGGGATGACATCACCCTTATCAGCCCTTAACTCACCACGCCCTCTGAAGCCTCAGTCAGCAGAGGGCCTGGGGAGGGAGGTGGCAGTGCGTGCACAGATATAGAATAGGGAAAAAATTGAATGTTGTTTTTGTCTTAAGAAACATTTTTCAATATTACTGATTACATTTATCAAATTATTTAAAGTACAGTACAAAAGCCTTGTTTGAGGTAATTTATCCCAGCAGTGTCTTTCTGTGTGGAAAAACACAAATTAATATTGGATTGATTAATTAGAGTAAATGAATAAGAGTAAATGCAAGGTATGGTTACAGAGCTCTCCTCTACACCTCCAGTCATTGTTTGGATTTGTGAAATTCCAGCAGCAGCTCCTGATTTAATTTAATGAATTGAGTTAGCCAGTTATTTGTTGGGATCTAGCAGTAATTCTGAGCCTCCACAAAGAGAGGTCTAGGATTAAGAATAAAAATACGCTGTTTTTTTTTATTCACTATATTTACTGTTAATACTATTTGTATTTACTATACTATTATTAGGGCTATGCTGATGAAAAAGCATTGCCCAGCTAAACCCTTAAACATTATTTTCATTTGAAATATTTCTATAGTCGGTTTATAATTTAGCACAGGTACACAAGTAGCGATATTGGCCATATCCAAACATCTGTCCAATGTCAAGAATTTTGTTAAGAAATATTTTCCAGAACTTACATGATTAGTGATATAAAATATATGTGTATGTCTTCTGTTTTATTACACTCACACATACACATACACACACACATGTGCGCACACACACACACACACACACACACTTGTTATAGAAGGGACTTCAGATCTGTGATAAAAATAATGATGTTTTTGGAGATGTGAGGTTCTGTTTTTGAAAGTCATAATATTTATATACAAATATAACCCATTCTAGGTTTCTGGTTATTCTACATAAACATATTCTACATAACCATAAACACTGGACAGATATTACACATACCTATTTCTTCTTAACTCATTCTACACTCATGTTTTAAGTGGCCTAGAGTGAAGAAAGAGAGAGTTCAAACATGTGGGTTATATTTGCCCCTGTGTCCAGCTGAAGTGTGGTATTATCTTTTTTCCAAATGAGAATTGGAGGTTGGGCTGTAAGCGCTGTCTTCCAGCTGGGCTCTGCACATAGCCAGAATGAACCGGAGAACCAGAGCTCCATTCAGCCTCCATGCAAATATCAGCCACAGTTACTGTACACCAACACACAGAGAAAGAACAGATGGTTTGAAGAAGAAGAACAACAACAACAGCAAACAGCAACATGGAAAATAACAAGAACAATACTGTAAAAGAAGAAGAAGAATAAGAAGAAGAAAAACAGAAAGAAGAAGAAACAACATTAAACAAAGACAAAGAACAACAAGGGCAACAATAAAAAAGATGATGATGAAGCAGAAATTAAGATGAAGAACAACACAGACCAAAACAACATCAAGGGAAAAAAGGAAGAACAAAATCAACAACATAAGAAAAAGAGAAAAGGAACAAGAAAAACTAGGGGGAAAAGAAAACTTAGAAAAGTGTGTGTGTGTGTGTGTGTGTGTGTGTGTGTGTGTGTGTGTGTGTGTGTGTGTGTGTGTGTGTGTGTGTGT